>JACSZP010016087.1:0-10736 GCA_016161895.1 Pinna nobilis | reverse complement strand
CTCATCCGAAAGACAGGGACGGCCAACCGCGCAGTGGCGCTACGCGGATTCGAACCCAGGACCCTCCGATTCGAAGTCGAACACGCTAACCACTCGGCCACGGAGGCCCGGTGCCACGCGTAGAGCAAGAGTTTCTTCCTTCCGGAGCACCTGAACTCGCACCGGTTTTTAGTGGGGTTCCTGTTACCCTATTTGTAGTTAAAAGTGTAACTTTTTAACTACATTTCTGTGTGTAGTGATGTCTCTTTTTGGTCTGACGACGGTATTGTATGTCGATGATTAATTGAATTTTGAATGCCCCTTGGTATGTTCCACTTCCCCCTTTTTCATATTCCCATTTCCTTCATTGCACGTTTTATAGATACATGCATACTTAAAAGTCACATAACTTCCCATTTCTTTGGCTTATATCATTCTTGTCACGTAAGAAATTTTTCTAATTTTTACTCGCGGAAGGTCTTACTCCAGCGTCTTAAACTGAACTTTATCCCATGAATGAAATGATGAATGTTACCAACTACTGTCAAAATAATGTTTATTGTGTCTTAAATATACCCATTTGGAGACGCTACAGAATGCCAATAAATGTCAATGAAAGGCTTTAAATTTTGGATTTCTCGCGTTACTTATGGCCATAAAGCAGCGAGGAGTTTTAACCATTCTGTCTAATCGCTTGTACAGAGGCTTAAACCATGAATTTGCTGTCTGACATCAAGCACACCAACTCGGAGTCAAAAATACAACATCTATAAAAACATGTTTGCATAGAATTTTATGAAACTTACCCAATTGAGAAAACAACCACATTGGCTCGTTTGGCATACTCGACCGTCACCATGTCATAGCCCTCTGCAAAGGGAGATAACCGATGGAGGTTATTTTTCCTTATGAAATAATGATGAAGGCAATAATAGCTCTAACAGTTGTTTTAAAATAGTTGTGTAACTCATCAAATCATGATATATCATGTATCAAATTCACAATTTTAAAAAAGAAAACAAAAATGAATTCCGACTTTCAAAGAAGTCTTGACTGGCCAGAACATTATTCAACTTCCGGCTGGAAATAATCTTGAACAAAGGGTAGACTTGTACGTCTTATTGCGTCCCGGATAAGAGCCACAATCAAGAATTGATTTTTCGCAAGCGTAGTATATGAATACCTAATAAAGTCATAAATTGGACAGACAACACTAATACTATTAAGTTTTCTATAAGTGAAGATATCAACGTTTTGTCAAATATTCTACATCTGCCGACGCTCCGATATATTTAAACTACTGTATAACAAGAAACTTTCGTTGTGTATCAATATTCGCTATTTTTACGGTTGATGTTCAACAGCGAATATTAATACAATCAAATATTAATGTGCTGTACGCGTTTTTATGTGATATCGATCGTGAACCGTGAAAGTTTAAACCAGTGAAATAGTAATAATATTTAAAAAAAAAAAATAATAATTTGAAAATCCGCGAAAGTTAGTTCACGCATTTACGTCTTGTTATACGTTATACATCAATTGATATGGCGTCCTTACCCAAATTCCGCCAGAACTCAAAAGTAGAGTTGACCTTCTCGAGTTAACGCCGTCTTTCGGGCCACAAATGTTTGCATGAATGCACAGAATAATTTGACACTGGCTTACGTCTAATCCAAAGCGCCCCCAATTTACAGTTTTTGTTAAGTATTAGTAATAATTAGAACGCCCCCCATCCCCCAATTTCCAGTTTTTGTACAAGCCTCTTATTCCATATTTTTCAACATTTCAACAGTTTACTGGCATTGAAATAACGTTGATATAAATGACAGACCAATCGGACTTTGTCTAACATATATAACAGCAGCTTCGCTTTCCATAGATATTCTCAGCCTACAAAACATCCTCTTATTTAGTGGAGTCTGACAAACTAAAAATAAATTTTACTACTGATGTACATGCATAGTTGAAATAATTTTGATCGATGGCTACCACTTACCTGGCTCTTCCCATGTCCAGCCACCACCATGAATGTACACCAAGGCTGGCCTGTTTTCTGATTTCAGGTTTATAGGCTCATAAACTCGGACATTCACGCCATTGAATTTAGTATTGTATATCTAAAAATAACAATAGTTAAAGATTACGCAATCTGTCATGCAAACTGAATACAAAGCATTCTACATCCGATTTTTTCAGTGGGAAAGGATGTAATTTTGCGTAATTCGAGAGCACTAGAATGCGAAATGAAACATTAGCCTACTCTTCCCGACATTTAATATGAACGATGCTACATAAACAAATTTGCTATGCATGCGCATTGCGAAAAATATATTCCTTATACATGTATTTGAAGAATCAACAATTGATCCACAAAATTGCAGTCGGGCAAAAAAATGTTGATTCAACATATAAAACATCATACTTAGATTTTAATGAATATTTACGCTTTTTTCACAGTGTCTTTGCATTAAAAGTGTATTTTTTGTGGCGAATGAATATTCTTTAAAAGAACCTTTTGGTAAAACAATATTTCACAACCATTAACATACATGTAAGTCCGGTTGATGACCGACTCCAAATGGACTCCCGGTTGTGATTACATTGACGCACGTGTCAAATGTCGTCTGCGCCAGCCAGTCGGTGCCCGTTGATAGTCCTATGGTCGTTGTGAATTTTATCTTAAAAACAAAAATCGACATAATGTGATCTTAAAACACTTATTGCTATGCTCAAACAACAGGAAAATAGTATTATCCAAACTTAAGAATTTTCAGCGCTAAGGTCAAGATCAGGTCAAAACTCATGGTATCAGATAGGAATTCTTCTCTCGAGACAAACATGTGAAATGTGACCAAGTAAAGCTTTCGGGGTAAACAGATGAACAAACTGAAGGGCATACAAAACCCACGTAAACCCTACTCCCCGTTCACGGAATCATAGAAATCATAATCAGAATCTGGTCAATTCGTTTCAACGTTTAAAGAAATAGAGATTACACAACAAGTTGGGGTTGATTATCATGTTTATCCAACTCGAGTTAGTTAATTTTCAAAGTTTCAAAGCGCGAGCTTTAGCGAGCGTTTTGAGATTTTGAAAATTAACTAACGAGAGTCGGATAAACATAATAATCAATCCAAATGAGTTGTGTAATTTGTTTCTACCATAACACTATATTATTTTGCAAATCAAAAAATTGAAAAAGTCAAAAAGAATTTTTCTTTAATTCCAGCCTTAATGTAAGCCCACTAAATGTATTGTGACGTCAGATATAATGACGTCAACTGATGGCATCATAATTGAATTTTCTGACGTATCAGAGGACGTTAACCACGTGTGGTTAATCGATATATTTAATCAACCGCAGCCTCGATTATACAGCCGTTTTATAATGGTTAAACTACGCGTGTTATGGTAGAAATATGGATCCACTATATACCTCGGAGGCGGGGAAAAATCCAGGGCTGATAGTAGTTTTGCTTTTAGATCGATAACAAATACAGACTCCCAATAGACTTCTTATTTAGCAGAAGCCAATTACAAGTCTTGAATACCGGAAGTCTAAGGCTAGGTAGAAGTCAACCGTAGTTCCAAACTTCCGGTAGACCTAGCTTGCCATCTAGTGGAGGTCGGTCATAATTTCAGACAAAATGTAGTTTTGCTCTTTTCAGCTGAAATGCTATATAAAAAATTCCAGTATGGTATCTATATTTTGAAGGCGAAAATTTGCTTCATTTACAGCTAATGCACGCCAAAGAGGTTGGGATTTTCCCTATGCTGTCGGATCTGTCTCTTTAAAGAAGGGGGGTAAATATAGGCACAATACCTCGGTATTTACTGTGTCGGTCTACGAGCGACAGGAAAAATTTGTCTTTGAACAACAACCCGTCCTTGTGTGTGTGTGTGTGTGTGTGTGTGTGTGTGTGTGTGTGTGTGTTTTAAAACAAATACTTACAATATTAATGGCAGTTTTCAATGAAGCTTCCACTATCCTGTATTTCCATACTTCTTCTAGGCCCTCGGGCACGGGAGTATCCAGATAGTGAAATGTCCCCAGCGCTAACAAAAGCGTCAGGGAAGCAGTCAAAAAAATGAGAACGATCACACGTGCCGATCCGCTCTAAAATCAGAAAATACAATAGAACGTCACAATTTAAAAAAAAAAACGTTTCCTTCAACTGGCTTGATAAGTAAGGTTTTAAGAACAACTTGAAAAATACTTCATGTGATCTTTAAAGTCACTTCTCTCTAAAGGGCACATGCCTTCAAATGCCAATTTATGAATGATCTTTGAACACAAATTGACAAAAATTGTCGTCTTAGAGTAGGTAAGGTTCTTCAACGTACAGTAAGGGGACACAAGTTTTGGCGCATAATGACGACTTCATTTGTTTTCTGCCATCGAAGTCTTAACTACCTCTCCTCTGTTATCCAAAGTCATAATTAAGTCTCACTACAACAGGTTAAATAACAAAATAAATAGTCCCTCATTATTACATAGTGCCTTGAAGTCATTTGAAGTACCCATCCTATCGATTTGAAACAATTCAAATGATACTACGATCAAACCTGTCAGACGATTTTTGGGGTCATCGACTTCTTGGTTTATTTTCTGTACTTTCTGTGATACAGAATTGCTTGAAACAATTATGTGAACATCCTGGTTATACAGTCAGACCGCTTTATAACGACCGTCGTTAATCCGACATTTTCACCTACCGACAAGATTTCTCCGAGAACAAACGTACATAACGTTATTTACCGTCGATATAACAGAATTTACAGCTTCCGACACCGACATTAAAGATTCGGAACAAACAAGCATTTTTAGTTAATAAATCCCGCGATACAACGACATACAGTTTATCAATGATGATTGCCGATTATTTGTTACAATTGTTTATTGGCCTTAATATTGACGCTGAAACAAAGATTCAATGACTTCGCAGTTACCTGGTGTGCACTCAACTGTTACGAAAAGTGAGGTATGAGACACTCGACTACCCCGATCTCGTCTGACACTCCTCAAATATGTTTTCATAGAGCCTGTTAGTTCCTTTATTTTCATTTGAAAATTCTTTTGTGGGTAGTGACTTGATAATATTCGGAATAAAGGGGCTAATTACATGTACTATGATTGATAATTATTTTATACTTCACTGGGCCGGGGTGTTGGTAATGAGCTGCTTAAAAGCGATTGTCAAAACATATCGGGTTCGGGATTACTTCAGATACTGGCATGAAGAGGGAATAACCGAGCGGCACGATAATAAGCTAATTAGGTGAAATTGGTCATTCAAGTAAACTTTATTTTATCTACCGACTGCCAATTAAAACGACAATTTCTACCTACGTGTCGTTGTTTCTCACGCAGTTTTTGTTTGAAGAATAAACACATATATCTTTATCAGAAAATTCGCCGATTTATCAAGTTTTTTCGGAATGTCTTGTTAAACACCGTCGGATTCAGTGACTTGTTGTTTCTTTATCAGAGCAAGTTCGATACAACGACAAAATCACCGAGGGACAGACATGGTCGTTGTAAAGAGGTTCACTGTATTTCTAACATCTGTGCAAATTTCTGAGCCAAAAGACCAACATTGGACAGCATAACACTACCTATTTCATCAGCTTGGGTCGACTCACGGCTTTCGAGAGTCATAAAAATAGCAGACGATGAATATAACTTTGATGAAGGGAAATAACTCAATTTTAGTGTGCACGCAATTTCAGTCATCCTTTTTTTGACCCAGTACTTTAATTGTGAAAATGCGTGTGATTATGGTCCAGAATCAGTAGAAAATGATGATGATGATGATACACTTTATTCACCTAATGGCGTCGCCATTGTGCGCCAATACCTATGGCCACCTACTGTACTGACACTTACTGTGAAACTTAACCTCGGTTTTTACTGTCCAATCCGAAACACAGTAACAGCCAACCGAACCGTGGCTCGGTTTGAGCCCACAACCATAAGACAAGGAGGCGACTACACTTACAATTAGGCCAAACAAAAATTGTACTTGTAACCATGATCAATAATAGACAATAATTATGTTTTTACATCAATGTGACAACTTTTTCTGTAAGCAGCTTTCTTCTGCATACAAAATGTTCACTATCTTCATCTTTGATATAACAACTGTACGCCAGCGAAGTACGAATATGAAAATACGGATCTACATGTATGATCTAC
Source organism: Pinna nobilis (assembly GCA_016161895.1). Taxonomy (NCBI): domain Eukaryota; kingdom Metazoa; phylum Mollusca; class Bivalvia; order Pterioida; family Pinnidae; genus Pinna; species Pinna nobilis. The sequence goes on along the minus strand of JACSZP010016087.1, from coordinate 4,558 downwards.
ATAATTTGAAATCTCCACGTGTGTCGTGCAGCATGTTCGGTTGTTTCCTTTCTGTGACAATGGTAAGTAAAATACAAAAGACAAACAGAAATACTTGGTCTCCAAAATTCATATTTATGTTATGAATAACAATAGTGTAAGACAAAATTAGTATAATGGTAGCCACTTTAAAAATACGCACATTATTGGTTAACATTCCCCTTTTTCTTGAACAATAAAGGCAGAAGATAAAAAAAACAGCACTAAAGAGTAGAAAGGTAATATTTTTTGGCCGTGTGTATTGTAGTAAATTGGCGCGTTTTAAAGTGGTCTAAAATCTTTTTTTCAATTCTTAGAATCCACATTAATAATTCTTTTCGATCTTATGATCCACCCCTGTCAAGAAGACGTGATCCAGATCAAGGTAGTCTTATAATGATAAATTTATTATATACCCATCCGTAATAAATGAAATCTAACAAACTAAATACCCGAGGAAAAATTATTGAACATGACTATTTTTCGACGCGCATAAACATGTGAACAAGAAGTTATTCGATCAATAATTATTTAGAATCGTAACGCTCAATGGGACGGATTGTTGCGCAAAAAACATCAGCTGTCCAAATATGAAATTAAAGTTCATTGACCATAGTAACTCGATATTGTTGCCGTGGCAAATGTAGTTCTGTTTTGTTTATTATGTCATCAGGTAAGAGAGAGATGATATGGATTCATAAAACCACAGTATGGTGAGTCAGATCACACTCTGTGAAATCAACAGTAGCTTCAAAACTAGAAATATTGATAGATATATAATAATATATTGTACTTAGTAATGGATGGTCAAGTACTCAATTGGTCGAATAAAGATTTTTTTAAATCTTAATCAATTGAACGTTTTGCGAAGTCATTCTTTTTCAAAAGTTGTTGATTCAATACATCTAATGTGTTTAGAGAAATGTTGAGAGTTACATTAAACTCTCTTAAAATATCTGTCATGAATTCATCGTCACCACAGATCTCATGAAATGAAATCGAATTGTTGAATTTCATTGCCTCGTTCGGAACACCTCGTGTCTATTATAGAATCACGTTGAGGAATTGAATTGTGACTTCTATTTTTGAACTAAGATTTGATTGGTTGTTGAAAGAGGTCATGGAATTTGACCTTTATCGGGTCTCAATAGACAGCTGTGCAACCCTCATTTATTTACTAAAACAAGAAACACTTTAAAACATACCCGATTATTATCCGTCTTTGAATCCTCTCCTTTCCTGTTTGTCTTCTACATCGTTGTATCTAGGAAAACTGTTAAAAAACTATCAAATAAGTTTGTTTATTTGTTAAAGTCGAAGTACCAAAAGCATGAAGGTCGAAATTTGATCCACTATTGACAGATCTATAGGTAATGGAGAATCTGACATTTCAATTAGAATTCACAGTATCTTTATGCAACATGGCAGAAAAAAGGAGCAAACTGTAACATGAAATTCTAAACAAAATTCGATAGAATAAGGTTAGCGGGAATCATCGGCGTCCACGCATTGCCTATGGTATATAATCCAAGGATTCAAGTAACTTTCACCGAAAATCTGGGCTGGGAACCCCACAATGATTATTTTCATGAACGCCCACTAAAGAAGCTTTCATTTATATGAATAGGCCACTAAATACGAGATAAGGACGTAAGTTTTCCCCATTTCCTTAGCACGTTGGGTCTTTATGCAGATAGGGGTCTTAAAACATTTTGCCGAAACATACTTTGACACATGACTTCGGTTTTTAGGTTCGATTCGGATCGCACAAGTTTCACAATTCCAGTGTGTTACTGTCCTGATTTAAAACCAGTGCCTCTCACACAGAACCACCTTATATTTCGGTTTATAATACGAAGCATATCGAAAGGTATCAAATGGCGATAACCCAATAAGATAGCTGGTCTTTCCAGAAACTTTAGACTTTGTTTACTTTAGGTTATCCAACGTGACTGGATATGTATATGATAGATAAACACGATGTTGATCAGAAATCCAGTCACAAAAATTCAAGTTTTAAGGTCATGTTGACATTTACATACTATGATGTTGATGTTTGGGCTTGCTATCATTGTAATACTATTTCACGTGTACCTTAGCGGAATCATGCCATAATAATCCTTAAAATGTCAAATGTTGACATATACAAAGGCGTTGATCCTTTTCCCTGAAGAACCAAGAACGGGACATAATTTTGTGTGTGCGTGTGTGTTTGTTTATTTGTTTGTTATTTTTGTGCTATCTCTAAGAAGGAGGACGAGTTGAAGACATTAGAATCCTCTAAATGCCAGTAATTCGTCGCAACGTTAACACTGACTTTCAAATAGTACAGCCTCGGTGGTCCTGAGGATAGAGTGCCCCTCTCAAGTACCGAAGAGCATCGGTTCGAATCTGCAAAGCTCTTCGTAATTGATGCATAAGTTCGGTCGGATAAGATCTAGGAAATATGAAAATCACAGAAACAAAGATATCAACTGCCAGATGAATCCGAAGACAATATGGTGAATATTGGACATACAGACCTTTGAAATCCCAGAGGTGGGATCAGGTGCCATAGAGGAGTAGGCTTCCCCTACTGACCGGTCACACCCTCCGCGAGTCCACAGTCAAATGTAGGTGAAATAATTGAGAAACGAATTCCCCGGTGAACAGTCGAAGGGTACTACTGGGTTTTCTAAGGCCCGTGCTTTTCCAATGTCCTACAAATTTGTTTATTGTCCTCTGATTCCTCTGGAGGTTGCTACCTTGGTATCAGAGACTTTTATATATTATAGCCCTAATCCTAATCTGGGTTGGGCACAATAAAACTTTAAAACTGACTTAAGTCTGAGAATCCAGTCTCTCGGCCAATCAGAAGTCAGGATGAGCTGGATTTGAGAATCTTTTCAGACTTAAGTAAATTCACTAGTTTTATGGTGCCCAGCCTGGACCTTCTCTCACAGATGTACAGCGTAGCATATGTAAATGCGAGAATGTCAAGCCCAAGAATTTGTAAGTATATTTCATACTTAATCCAGCACGATCAATGTGGATACATGTACCTTTTCTCCGTGGTCGTAATTTCAAGTGCACGCTACATTATTGGGTTGATACCACACGGACACTCTAGAAGATTGTATATTCTGACATTATAAGAGTGAAATGTATTCAGAGAATTCGGTATAAACATAGGTTGATTAGTTTTATTGTATATTTAAGAGCATTTACTTACTTTTGATAAACTTCGATCGCCAAAGGTTTCAGTCCTCGTTAATCGACTGTTTATCAAACCATGTTGATATGTAATGCATGCAGCATTTTAAAAATAAATGCAACTACAAACAACATATTGAAAAGGTATTACTAAAACAGGAAATGGATCGGAAAATGACATGGAACGGATAGATAGACGTGTTTAAAATTCAGGTCTTCAATTTATGCAATTCAATCAAGAATTGACAGGGCGGTAAGTGTACCAAAAACGAACCGAACTTAACTAAAAATCTAATAGATGTTTGAGACTGAAGAGCATGACCACCTTTCCATAGTTTTAAATACTGTTTTCAAGCTAGATACAGAGAGTTACATCTCCAAACAGATTGTCAGAAATATGAAGCGTGTGGACTACTGAAACGTACATATAAAATTGTCAAATGCAACTGGAACATTTTTTTCCATCAAAAAAAAAATTCGCCCGGAAGGTAGAGCATTTAGATGAATGAGGCTCGACTGTGTTCACTAAAAGACTAGAAATCAAATTCTTTTTTTTTTTGTCTGCATATTTTTCAATAACTTTGATATTACTAGACTCTCTGTTCGCCTATTTCGTCTGTGACGTATGACGTGTATTTACTTACTTAGTGTCGAAATATGGAGACATTAAATCCATTTTACTAATTTTCTTTATAGACAGGTGGAGTTTGGACCGACCATCCACTTCTGGTTTTTAGTGGGGTTCGTGCTACTTCTTCATACTGTATGTCATCTAATGTGTTTTTGCGTTCCGTGCTCGGACTCCGGCTCGAGTTTTAGCATCGTTTAGGCCTACGTGACACTTATTTCAGCAAAATCTTTTTCATTCTAGATGCAAAGACACACCTATGGATACATTACGTTGCAAGCCACAGATAACGTGAATATATTAACGAACATTTCATATTTGTATGCATTAAATGCATTTAAACCGTGATAGAGATTACACAACAAGTGGGTTTTTCAAGCTAGGTTAGTTTATTTTTTCAAAGTTTTGTTGGATAAATATGAAAATCAATGCAAATGAGTTGTGAAAGTTGTTTCTACCATAACACGAGAATAATTTACAAAATAAAACATATATTGAAAATGCTAAAAGAAGAATATTTGATCAGTTCCCGCCAAAATGTCATCCCAGTCAACGGTTGTGACGTCAAATATAGAGGTCAATTTATGACATCATACTGATACTTACATACTGACGTATCAGCCAATCAAAACGCTCAGACGTTTTAATCAACATATAATTTATCTATATACTCATATAATCAAGTGTAGCCTCGATAGCCGATTTAAAGTGGTTTAACTT
>JACSZP010016082.1:0-11045 GCA_016161895.1 Pinna nobilis | reverse complement strand
CTTTTTAGATATTTTATCAGCACTTCAGTCACTAAGTAAACAATACAATATGAAATCCGTCTGACAGGTAAATTATTATTTTCAGGGTATTCAATATACAATGAATGGAACACAGTGTACAAGAACTGCACTTGGAGCTTTTCAGGAGTACTGTATCCCAGGTAATGAATTCGGGGGTTTATGATTCAAATCCGTGTAACCGCAAATGCTTATTCCAATATGACTGCACGCTCGTTTGAGTCAATCGAATTGCCTAGTTTTCCTTATCAATTTTCTGTTTGTTTAACTCATTCATCCCTGAAAAATTATTTAACTCTTCATTAAATCATTGATTAAGGCAAATTCAAATGTGGCTTTAAGGGTGGATGAGTTTAAACCGGGTCGTTTTTATTACTGCCTATAGACCAGATACACATTTTCTGTATTTGACCAAATTTTTTCAGTCATAGCACCTTGGAACCTCGCTATTTATATTGCCAAAGCCGCTGGCTGAGATTGGCCCAATTAGTAAAGCGGTATCCCTAGTAAAGTAGAACCTCGTTATCAACCTCAATTAAGCTACTGTCCGAAGTTTGTCCGAATCATAAGCTTGTTCATTATATATGGCTGAAATAGTTCAATACATAATGATTGCCAGGCAGACTTTTATGGTCCTTATTGCCAGGTGTTCTTCTAAGTGAGGTGGTCTCTAGGCGAGGTTCCACTGTTTTTCTCATTATCATTATTTTGAAATTTGAAATAGCATGAAACCTCAAAATTCAAACATGTACAAAATATCTGATGGAAAATATGCGCAGGTTATTAAGTACAACATATACAATGTATTGTTCAAATACAGTGTAACCTCCATACTAAGATCTCCAAGTGACTGTCTGATACTGTTCTGATTCGTAAGATGTTATCCTTTAGGCCGTGGCCCAGTGGTTAGCTTGTTCGACTGCGAATCGAAAGATCCGGGTTCGAGCATCGTAGCGCCGCTCCGCGGTTGGCCGTCCATGTCTTTCGGATGATACAGTAAAAACCGAGGTCCCGTGTCACAGTAGGTGTTGGCACGTTAAAGAACCCTCCCTGTTCTACGGCCAGCAGTGCCGAGCATAGGCAAAATGTGTAGCCCTTCACTGGCACGCGGTGACGTCTCCATATGAGTGAAATATTCTTGAGTGGGACGTTAAACAACAATACAATTCAATATCCTATATGCGATTGAATAAAGATAAGCAGTCTGATTAATGATTGTCTTTATAGCGAGGTAGCCTTCTTAAGTAGGGTGGGGTATTTAATCGAGGTTCCATTAAATATTCTTATTACATACAAATTATTCAGATGACTTTTCCCCCTTTTTACTTATTCATTGAGATTTAAACATACCTTGAAACATTTTATTTTCATAAAGATGGGGCGAAAGGTGGCGACAACTTCAACTTTGGAGCTGGCAGCGCTACGTTAGACTTAAAATCATACGAAACAGCAGCTGGTAACTTGAGCTACATTAACACAGTAACAGCTGCAGGTTGTATCCCAGTCGCAGAGACGCTGTTGGGCGCTTTTAATAACAGTACGTATATCTAAACGTATATCTAAAAATATTGATGACAATAAGTGCAATTTGAAATTAACTTTTTATATAAATTCTCTAAGATGTATTTATGTGAAATCAACGTAATTATTGAGAAATTTTGTTCTTCCTTTTACATTTGAATTAGCTAAGGCAAATAAAACCCATACATTCCTCATCATTGGAATATGTAAAATTGACATTTTGGGTTCAGCTGATATCGGAATTGATCCAATTAGTTATAGGTATAAAAAAGAGCAACGGCTGTAAAGTCTATAGAACCCGTGGTAAGGGACATTTCAAGTTCAGTACAAATACTTCAACATGTATCATCATTCCCGTGCAGTCTTGCGCTTAAAATATATTTTTTGAATGTTTGTTGTGATTTGAATATAAGCAAATATAGTTCATTGCATTGTTTTTATGTTATTTTTGACAATACAAAAGGCTGCATTTTGAACCAGAAATATTAATGTTACCCTATACTTATTGCCTTGAACCATCCATCACCATATTCTGTGATCAACATGTACTGTGTTATGTTTCTGTTATACATGTACATAAGTTTTCAAGTCCTTGACTTAAAAATTATTTCGATAATACACATGAACGTCACATCTCAACGACTCCGGTCAAGCCTCCACGTTGTTTTCATTCACATTATATATCATATACTTTCGTTCGACAGGGTACATTTTCCAAATCACTTCATTTACCGGTATCACCCCCGGTATCAAAGACCCATCTGTGTTCACACCCCCAGCTTCGTGCTTACAAGGACGTATCTACCCAGCGGTGAGTATCTAGTGATATAATACAAATGACACGCAAACTTTTTCTTTACTACATGTTTGATTATATTGAAACACATTGTATCCCTAAAAAAGACGTCTAATTAACAATTATTTCATCTAAAATGACTTTGGACAGGGCGGGTGTGACCGGTCAGCAGGGGAAGCTTACTCCTCCATGGCACCTGATCCCACCTCTGGGCCTCGGGTGTCCCTATTTGTTCAATATTCACCAAACTTGTATATTGTATCCTGTTCTTCTGGCGATTGATACCCTGGTATTTGTTATTTCCATATTGAAATATGTTCTTAGCAATATACATGTACAAACTATGCAAACGATATACATGTACATGTACACCTATCTTTCATTACAGATAATACTATATTTGAAATGTAAGATGTGTGTTTGTAAAAATAAGGAAAACCGTCACAGATCTGGTTGTTTGAGTGCTTTGTTGGTTTTGTATCGGAGATAAATGTTCTCTCAATTATAAAAACCTACTTATCCGTGTTTCCTTTTATTTACAAAGAGTAATTTATGTTAAAACGTCTCAATGACCAGAAGCAACATCGCAGCCTGTTTTATTATGTCTTATAAATAATCAAGAAAAAAAGCAGGATAAAATGTGCCAGAAATGTCATTTATTAATTAATAAAATGACAATTAATGTGCATAATGATAACGTGGCCGGGAGACTGACAACACGACAAGGGTTAAGACAGAAATGATATATACATGTACGCTTTTTATTTACACAGAGTAATTTTACTCATGTTTAAGCAACTATTCTGATTTCTTTGAAACATGTGTTTTTTACAGAGCTTCGATATTTTGGCACCAATGGGTAGACGAATGATCAGAATGCTTTAGACATTAGCCATTTATATAAAGCTCTCCTCACCCCACTGACAAACTTCAGAAACTAGGTCTCAACTTCAATAAAAGTGGATTTACGTATTTGAATTGCCGTTTCTTATTCTCGTCATTACATTTGTTATAAGCGAATAAAACATTCTAGATTTCGTTTAACTTGTCTGTTTTATTTTGTTTATCAAGATGGCAACGATACATGTTGTAAAGAGAAAAATCTGTGATTACCACCAGTAACAACTATTCAAGTCTCAGACCCGATTTTACCTTCAGGTTCAAAACCATTGGATAAGTAATGCATTATACAATCATATATTATAAGCAGCATAAATAAGCTTACTTATAACTTTTTGTCTTATGGATATAAGAAAATGTGATTACTTACAAAATTTCGCAATATTTTTGGTCGGTACAATGACCTTGTTTGTAATTACAATAATTTCACTTGATAAAATGTCCCGTTAACCTACAATACAACCTACCAACATGAAGAGTTCAGTTCCTTGTCCGATACTGGTTATAAGTATTCATTACTTGTTTATTTCATCTGTGTTTGTCTATGGATCTACCGCATGACAGGTATCTAAGAAAAAGGAACAGTTAAACCGAAACTTCATTGGATCAATAATTCTTTTGATGTCCGAGGGACAAGGATCCATTGAAAACATTGCAGATCGATGAAATTGTAACTTCATAGATTTTGGAAGTCTGCATGTGGCAAATGGTATCAGTCATGCAGCATGAATGTTGCGGAAATTTTCATGGACTACTAGTGATCAGTTTTGGTGCTTAGAAATAAAAACTTTTAATAGTTGATGAATATGAAAATCACAAATACAAAATTATCAACTGCCAGAAATACCAGGAGTCAATATACAAACAAGAACCTCTGAAAACTAAGAGGCAGACTTGCCAACCTTGAAAAAATTCTGTGGGGGAGATTTTTCAATCTTATGGGGGAGACTCTAAATTTTACTAAGAACTTATAGGAAAAGTAAAGTTTTTCATGGGGGAGACATGCTTTTTTCATAAGAAATCATCCAAACTTTACATCAAAAATTGTGTGTCTCCCTATATATAGGGGAAACTTGGAAAGTATGAAGGGGTTAGAAAAAAAAAGATTGTGACACTGTGTCACTAGAAATAAGCACAAGAGTTGAAGCCATCTACTGTGATAAATCTAAATGAATAATGTATAAATAAAAGAAAAATAACATTCAAATGTTTTCTCATGAGACTTTATTTGTAAAAAAAAACCAAAATCTGCTATAGTAACGAAAGCTATGCACCTAGCTACAACGATAAAGTGTGGAACACAATGAGCAAAACACAACCTACAAACAAACAAAACCTGATCTACATATATGCTGCCATTCAAAGTTTGAATTAAATAAGATCATATGTATAACATTACAACTTTCAATTTGTTTATTACAATAGCGGTAATTATCATTCACACCACAATATGAACACCACCATGCACATACAAAGGGATTAACAGGGAGTATCTAATTACAAGTCTCCTACACTTTGTGTTGTGATCCCAGTTTTGTAGAATGCTGCAAGGACCCACACCACCTCTACATTTACGGACAAAATGTCAAAATTTGATAGTAATTTCATAATCAATTGCCAGTGTACACATGTAACAAAGGGTAACCTATTTTGGTGGAAACCTTTAATAACAGATTTACTCCCAGAGGTGCAAACACAAATTGTCACTTTAAAATTTTGGTTAGTTATTATAAACACTGGTCCATCTCTTACAATTTTTGCTCTTTCTCCAACTTTGAAAATTCACTGGCATAGCTTTTAGGATATGATATTCTGTTTCTATTATCCATAAATAAATGGTAAGTACAGTAGAGTCTGTCTATAACAAATCGGTTTAAATCGAATTCAGTGCTATAATGAAGTGGAAAAAAATCCCCAAAAGAATGACTATTTATGTATGTATGTAGTAAATTCTGATGCTTAAAATGAAGGATGCCTTTAACAAAGTCAAAAGTCAATCCCCTTTGACTTTGTTATAGAGAAGCTCCACTGTACATAATTATGCCATTTAACCACAAGTTGTGATGTTAACTTTCAATGAGTAATGGAAATAACATCTTTTACAAAGGGGAGATATACTGATTGGTACAAATTTAACAATGCATAGTAATGCCATCATTACCAATCTTCCAAGGGTATTTAAACATGCACTTGGCTGCAATATTTTAAGTGTTTTTATTCATTTGTTTGGTTTTGAGATTGCTTTACACCAAGCTAGACAATTGTCATTGGGTATGATCTGGGTCCAAGCAATGGAGCAGAAACCCTGTGTGCATTTAGGATAAAGATCACAAACTTTCTGCATTTTTAATGGCACACTTTCTCACATAATAAAATGTATATCAATGATACGAAATGAAACACATACCGGTAAATGTATTAGAGGTTGTAGTGTAACATGAAGCTATTTTGAGTATATGAAGAGTAACCCTGATTATATGTTAAGATCCTGATTTTAACTTTTCAACAACAAAAATGTAGGAGTATATATATACGTCTTACTATGCGTTTCAAACAACAATATAGCTAATATATTATCATGTAAACTCACACTGCTTATTTCATTCAAGTTTGGATACTTTTTTTGTAGAATACCCAGTAAATAAAACTGGAGTAAAAAACTGCAATACTGCTTTTTCCTTACTTCAACAAGAATCGCGAGCTTCGCAATTACCATTTTGCAATAACATAGCAAAGACCTGAAGTAATAATAAACAAAACATGAATAATAAAGAAACATTCTGTTAATGCCACACCTGCACAAATTACTGGCGATATATATGTTAATATATAAAAGTGTACAGTGTTCTTAAAAGCTTAGTGTTAAGTCATCTCTCATATTCAATATTTAGGCTTTACAGATCTCAAGTTTCCTGATAGATCAATTTAAACCATGTTTGAAACATGTGCACAAATGTCCTATACATGCAATTCTGTGGCCCCATGCATAAACCTGATAACCAACATTGCCATCAAAAGTGAAATATAGTTATCAGACCACTTGTCATTACAATCTACATCTGTAGAAATATGGTTCCAATAATCTGATTGGCTATGAAAATACAGGCAATATTAGACCCCTATGACGTTATAAAACATTACTATCGTACTTGTATTTAAACCTCATTTTCTCTGTTTTACATAAATGTGGGTTATTAGCTTCTTGCATGGGGCCACAGATTTGAGATAGTTGAAAGATCCAATGTTTCTCTGAGGTATTTCAATTGAGATTGAATCCAAACAATATTGTAAGAGTATATCAAGAGCTCCAGCATCAGCTGTAAGACTGTTTTGATCATCGATAACAAATATCATAAATTTGAATTAGCTTGAGATGAAAATAAAAATTTGATGTGTTTTCAAACTTGTGATAAGCTTAACATCCATGTAAAGGGTAATACAATTAATTTGTAGTATAACATGAAGTTATTACAGTTTATGTTTATGTTCAATTAAAGTTTATGTTTATACGTAAGTGTAAGCACTCAGTCCAGATGGCATCCTCACCTTAACACGAAAACATAAGGTGGCTTATTATGCACTAGAAATATAAGAAACCCTGATAAAATCACCAAATAAAATAAATAATATTCAGTGTGATATTTTCTTAAAATATTCAAATATTTCAAGGTCATTAAACATCCAGAGGAAAATGAACTAAGCTCTTATATGTGCTCATGAAAATAAACTTTTGTTTTTATTTAACTGAAAAACCAAGTGAACTCATTCTACAGACCATCCAAAAGAAGGGGCAAAAAAGTCACATATGATAGGTGTTCTCTTAACTCAGGTGATTCATATAGGAAAAAAACTCATTTAGGAACCACACAATTAGATCACATAAGACAAGTTTTCCTTTAATTCAGCGGGTCGCTAAGGCAGGGTAGACTGTATATGATCAAAATTTCAGTGGTTATACAATAGATATGTCAGTTTTGTTTTGTTTTGTATTTTTTGTCTTTATTGACTTAGCAGATACATTGCTAATGTATTATTTCAAATATTAGCAAATCTAACTTTTTAAATAAATTTGAAAGATTTTTTTTAGTTTTTTAGTCAACCTCAAAAATAAAAGGACATAACAACTAAAAACTAAAAACAGCTTAAAAAGTAGAAAAAATTACCATTAAAAATACAATTGAATAAATCTTAAAATAGCCTTGTATGTGTGTGCATTTTATATATTCAGGTTAAAGTCATTTTAGCCTTAGTACCACCTACCAACTTAGTTGACATGTACAGGCATGAAAGAATTAACTTCTATATATTATAATATTCTAAGACATTTGTAAAATGATTTTGATACCATAGATTTGAATCTCAAGGTCATGGAACAACCTACATGACAACAAAAAAGTACTATAGATGAACTTAGCATGATAAAACTGTATTTGTAAAAACGATGTTTACAACATAACATTAACAACATATACTATCATTCAATCGCCTATTGTCCTTTCACATATGTGTTGTTATTTACATAGATAAAAATAAATAACAAACTGAACACATCTGGAATGTAATATCACAACCATATTGCTTGGAGGAGTCCTATCATCTATGGACCAGGACCCTCTATATTTCCCTAAAGGGATTTCCATGTACTCTGATCCTGTACAGGCATGTATAAGTCGGATTGCCATGGTTATTAAGAATTCGTATCTCAATAAATCTGTAGGCTCCAACATCCTGTTTCTGAAAAGATATGAATAAAATTACTAATTCAAAGCTTAACCAACAACAAAAACTTTGGTTTGTTTCAATAAAGCAAGAAAAATACATTCCATCACATAATTATTAAATAAAATTTTGTTCATGAAAGAAGTTTCTGAAATCTGGGATAGATTGTAAAATTTAAAGTAAATTTTAGAAAATGAAAAAAAAAATGCTGTTAATTTTGAAAATAGTATAATATGATGCAAAACTTACCTGAATACGGAAATATTGCAGAGGTTTACCATTTTCATTGTATGTAAAATTTGACAAATGAGTCCCTTGTACATCTTTTTCATCAGATAGACCCTGAGAGTCAAAAAAGGAAGCAAAACTATTTTAAAAGCTCTTATAATTATTATCATTTGAATAAGTGTTATCATTTGAATTAGTGTATTCTTAATTTCAAAATACATTGTAATATATTAGAACTGAATATATTGAATATGGAAGGTGCTTTTTCGTCACTCTGAATACAGAGGTAAAAAATGACTAAAATTCTCAATTTAAGCTATTCAAAATAGCCATGCTACTAATTAAAGACTGTATTTTCTACAGCATTTCCACAAAAATTAAAACACTGCAAGAAAAGAAAAGTAAAGACTGACAATATCTTTTGTTATTTCAATAGAAAAAGTATTTCTATATTTCATTTTAATCCTACTACAAAAAATACTTCAAAGAAAACAAAGACTAATATTCCTGTATTACAGAGACCTTTAGGTGATGATAACATGTATAACTTACCAGAACCATCATATCTTTAGGAGCACTTTTGATTTCCCCATCAGGAGATAGGGATTTTGGAATATGTTCTACAGTAAAAGCAGTTGGAGTTATCAGAGCTGAGAGTTCAATCACCAGATAGCCCTTATCTCCATGGAATGCCCAACAGGAACCTGGCTGTACTTCTGGCTGCAATAATATCAAAACATTCCTGCACTGACTATGGATACTACACTTAATTATCAAGGCTCACATCAACGATGATGATAGTAAGATCATATATTGCCTAGCAGGAATTCTTTGACAATACTGTATACTGTATTTAACTGTTTGAGAGGGTATTCAGGGCTTTATGGTTTGTATATCCGCCTTCTAATTTCCAGATTTTGGGTTTGAATCTACTCGGCAGAGATGATTGGCTTTTCTTGTCTTTAATATGTGACAGCAAAATTGAGGTCCCATGTCACTGTGGGTGTCAAGCTTGTTTAAGAACACTCTCTACCCTGTAGATGATAATGCAGAACAAAGATCAGTCTTGTAGATCAATCTTGTGGTCTTTCAGCAGCATTGGTGATATTTCCATATAATTGAAAGATTACAGCATGGAACTTAACACAAGAAGTGTTTGAAAAATATAAAATCTTTAAAACCAAATCAGACAATTTTTCAATTTTTGTGGAAATCAAATTACAATTTTATTGAATATTTCTGTTTTATACCCTTTTGATGTTAAGATGTATGTATATTCTAAAGCCTCCTTTACAATAATGAAAACATGTTTTATGTATAAACAATCCATATGTATCTCACATTTCAGATGAATAGAATTGCAGTAAGGTTTACCTCTATCAAATTGTACATCACTAAACTAATAAGGTTGACCTCTATCAAATTGTACACCACAAATCTATGACATCAACATTGCTGTTAAATTGCAGAAATACAAGTTTTACATGTATTTTTCTGGTACACACTTTACCTGTATAACTGTGCGGGGAGAGTTGGAGGTATACCACAGAGGTATACCAAGGATACTGTACTGTGCTGTCTTCTTGTAAAAAGTCTGGGAGCACCTTGTGTTGATCACACTGCCACCTGGTGACATAAAGTTTTATGATAGAATGTGATAGGTATATCTTTGTCAAACATTTATAAACTTGTGACTGATTTCTGAAAAGATCTATCCAAGTGAAATATACCATAAGTTTTTTTCCCATATTTTGAGTTCAATATATTTCCAGTAAACTGTATTTTTAACATGACATTTATTTAAAATCAAAGCAAATATTAAACAGATATGGTTGACAAACAATAAAGTTGAAGTACAAGTATGAAGAAGGCCTACTACATGTTGTAACAACATTTACAGAATTCACTTTTTACCTGAAGACTCCAAAGCAAAGTCAGGTAGACCAAGTTTATCTGCACTAAATTTCTGCAAAGCATCATCAACTATCATCCTCACGACCTAATAAAAGACAAATTGTGTTCAAATATTTTCTTATAAACAAATCTTACACTAACAATCCATTACATCTGCCTAAATAATAAATTCCCCTTATAAAAGCCATACTGACATACATAGGGATGTGATAAGCCTACAAGATAATTTGAAACAGATTTAATATAGCTGCAAAAACTTTCCATCACTTTTCAAAGGCTTCAAGGAGAAATTTGAATTGCAGAGATAATCAAGTTGTTATCTAAAATTGATAATGTAGGGTCACAGAAAATTTAACTCATACATGGTATAATCAAAGCTAACGAAGCTATCTCGATGATTTTTTTTCTAGTATTGAAATAAAAGTCTCCCAAACTTCTTAACTCGAAAAGAAAATACTGTTCATTGACTGCTTGTGAAAATGAATAAAGTGGGCTAATTACATCATTCTAGCTATCAAGTGGAGATGACAAAGTAGGTGTAGACATCTATAGTGAAGGAGGGGCAATAGCATAAGTTTCCTCTCACTTTGTAAGGTGAACTAAAACTTCAACACAGCATTACAGGCATTACACAGGGCTTGGAAGTAAGTTTACCAAGAGCTTGGAAGAAAGTTTTACCAAGGTGACCAACAGTACTAGTTGCAAAGATTCTGCAAGGGCCTAGAATTGTCTCACACAAAGAACTGAGACAAAACCATTGCCAATCTGAATAATTACCACTAGGCATTTATGTGGTTATATTAGACAACAAAGTAGGTTCAGAAAAGAAACCATACAACCAACAAAGTCAAAGCAAAAAGGTGTTAATTTCTAGCCCTTCACACAGAAAAATAAATGAGTTTCTGACCTGTTCTGATATACCTCCAGTACCACTGGAGTTTGATATGAA
>JACSZP010016075.1:0-13220 GCA_016161895.1 Pinna nobilis | reverse complement strand
GCAGTGCCGAGCATAGGCAAAATTTGTAGCCCTTCACCGGCACACGGTGACGTCTCCATATGAGTGAAATATTCTTGAGTGGGACGTTAAACAACAACGCAACAACAACAACATTGATATATGTTAGATTATTGTATTAAATGATGTTGAAGTGAATATGTCTTAGAAAGAATGATCAAGCATAAAAAGTATGAAATCAGACAATAAGAAACATGCCATGTTCAAAATATTTATACAGGCCAAAATTTGTTGCCTGTCATTGGCATTCTGTAACATCTCCATATAAGTGAAAGATTCTTGAGTGAGATGTTAGGTAATAATGCAGCCACTGCTACAGCATAACTGAAGTAATGTTGAAAGTGGTGTAAAACAAACAGACAATACAAAAGCGTATTGAATTGTTTTTATGTTTGTATATTAGCTCATGTGCATTTCACATTATTTATTTCAGGTTGCTAGTTATCTGAAGGGTCTTGTTGAACAATCAGGTATATCGCTAAATCTTGGCCTGGTGCAGACAGCCTATGCCAATGGTAGTTCTACTGACTATATTACACAAAAACTGGTATGTTCTACAAATACAATATTAAGAATATGTCTTACATATTAGATATGAAAAAGTGTCCCATATGATGTATAAAAGTATTTGTATTAAAATCATTGATATTAAAATTTTGAAATTTAGATAATAATAGGAGTGTCTCTTTTCATGGATGAAGCACTCTCAGTCATGAATAAGAAGCAGACAAAATGAATGATGTGTATAACTATCAGCTATAAGTTAAATCTTGTCAGTGCTGTACAGAGGTTTATTTGATATGCTCAAATAATGCTTTTTGTTTGTTCATTTTGATTAATCTTTCTGGTTAAGAAATTTGATGTTTTCTCTAGCAACTGTGTAAAAAATGAAATATTCAGTAAAGTCAGTGATATCAGGACAAAAATGCACTATTGATGAGATTGAATTGATGAGAATCATATGTATGCACCACTACGACCATGCTGTTGCTATTGCTTTCAAAGCATGTTATAATAAACAAATGACATAGGCAAGGTGGCTGAAAATTTGTGATGTGAACCCTTTTTAACTCCTTAGAATATAATGGACTAGTCTATGACAATAGAAAAGAGCATACCATTTTGACGCTTGGGGTTACAAGGGTTAAGTCATTTCATAAACTCATCCCCTAAAGATCCAGGGACATACAGGTTTTGTCCTCTTTGCTCGCTGACAATAAACTTTGACCATGACAGTAATATTTGAGTGGTTTAGGCTTAGGGCTTTCATATTTCACATGTACTTTTTTATGACTAGACCTTATGTTTTGAACCTATGTTTTTCATTTGTGACCTTGATGTTGATATCGTGTCAAATAGATGCTATCACCCTTTGCTTTCCTACAGGTGCATTAGTATTTCACAAACAAGTCTTGATTGAATTTTAGAAGAAATTATTTTTAATCTTCTATCTTGTACAGGGTGTGCCAGTAGCATCTGTACCCACTGGAGTCAAACACTTACACCACAGAGCTCAGCAGTTTGATGTTGGGGTTTATTTTGAAGCAAACGGTCATGGAACTGTAAGTATTGTCCATACTTTGAATTACTTTGGGGGTAATACAATTTACGACTAGTGAAAAAATTGCTTCACTACAGGGTATTTCATCACTTTTATTAAGAATCTTTTGTTATGACAATTTAGTATTGTTTGACTAGGTGAAATCTTTGTTTAGTTATTGCAATGTCTTGTGTTACACTCAACTATCTAATAGGCATTTGGAGGGGTATACTTGTAAGAAGTGAAGGAAAAGACTGCTAGTTTTATAGTTGCTAGTAACCTGGCATATATTCTTACAAAATAGAACAGTTCCTAGGCTCAGCTCCATTAAAATTAAGTATTTAATTAAATCTGAGAAATCATCAAATCCAGTCAGTCCTCAATTCTGATTGGCTGAAATCTTTGAGTTGAGAAACTTCTCAGACTTAAGTAAATTCTTAAACTTTATGGTGCCGACCTTAAAGTTACAATCATGGTGGATTAATCCCTTTAATACATAGGTTCCCCAATGATGAAAATTAATTTTACAGCAGGGCCACATATTATCAGTGTCATTCAGACAAAGAAAAGATAAGTGTAACTGAAGTTATATACAGTAGATCAAGAAATTTTCACGGACCGTTATTTTAGTGAATTGGTTGCTATGTAATTATTCATGGCACCATATTTTTGCCCGTGTGCAGATTAAGTATAGTAAGTTATGTTGTATGGTACATGCAAATTTAAGGTTAGTACATTTAGCAACAACTTTTTTTTGTGAGTAGGTGCTCTCGCGTAATAGAATGAAAATAAAATTCGCGCAAATAAAACTGGATTTACAGTAGTCTTCCGAAAAGTTATGCCATTCCTTAGGCTTGTAAATGTCTGCTTTTGTTTTTCTAGGTTTTATTCAGCCAGACTGCATCAGACAAAGTGAAACAGGCAGTGTCAGATGACAGGTAAGGTGTTTAGTAACCTTGATTACCATTGCAGTTCTTTCCCAGCAGTAGGACTCCTTTGGCTTAGTGACAAGCTCATTTGCCTCCTAATCATGAGGTTGTGGGTTCGAATCAGTACCGTGTTGTGGTCAGCTGTCCCTGTCCTTCGCATGAGACAATAAAAACCCAGGTCCCGTGTCACGGTAGTCTAAGAACCCTCTCTGCTCAATGACCATATGTGCTAAGCATTAGCAAATTTTTTTGCACTTCATCTGTGTTGATGGCGTCTCCATATAATTGAAAGATTCTTGAGTGAGACACTAAACAACAATACAACCAACCAACCAAGCATCCCTGAAGTAGCTGAGTGGTGTCTTATCCTTCTGATGATACAGTAAAGACTGGAAAATTGAAACAATGTGTCACAGAAGCTGGCATGATAAAGACTCTTCAGTGCCCAATATCTATGAGTGCTGAGTATAGATCAATATTTGAAGCCTTTGACTGGCATTTGACGAGGTCTCCATATGCCAGCATATGCGAAATATTCTAGAATGGGATATTCAACAAAAACAAGTGAATACTATTATGAATTAGTTACCCACGTGATTGTTTTGCCTCCACCATGAAATAGCCAGGGGTATATGCTGATACACATATTTCAGTCTCTCTGTCATTTTAAATTTTATCAGTTATTCTTGGTATTTTGAATTGAATGTTAGTATGGGGCAGTAGTCATTGTGTTCATCTTCAAATCAATGGAACCGAAGGTTGAGCTCTTGCCATGGTATGATAGGCTGTCCCTGTCTTTCGGATGAGACAGAAAAAACCAAGATCCCATGTCACAGTCCCTCCCTGCTCTATGACCATAAGTGCCGAGCCTTGGGGAAATTTGGTGCCCTTCAGCAGCACACAATGACATCTCCAAATAAGTGAAAGTTTCTTGAGTTGGACGTTCAACAACAATTCAACAACCATGTTGGTATATAGATATTTCACAAGAACACACAGGTCAAGTTCATATTTGGTGGGGTCAAATTATATCAGATGGAGTTATGCCCCCTGATGGTAGAAAATTTCATATCATTTAGTTTCTAATCTTTCCTACAAAAAGGGACATTTAAGGTGCTCTGACACATCCAGTTTCTTAGTAAGGGCC
This sequence comes from Pinna nobilis, assembly GCA_016161895.1. Classification (NCBI taxonomy): domain Eukaryota; kingdom Metazoa; phylum Mollusca; class Bivalvia; order Pterioida; family Pinnidae; genus Pinna; species Pinna nobilis. Next base: position 9,586 of record JACSZP010016075.1, on the reverse strand, counting down.
ATGCAAGGTTCAAATGTTGTTGGTAGAGTAGAACTTGTCTGTTAGTTTCCTAATTGGAAAACAGTATATACTACCAGTATCATCGACATATTTTTGTAACATTCTTGGTTCATCCTGTACCTTTTCATTTTGGATTTAAGCATTGCATCATGTGATTAGGGAAAAACAAATGACCTGACATGAATTTTGATATAATTTGTGATGTAGTTACAAAAATTTGATTCTGTCAGGTTTTACTTTCGAACTTGTACACAGATGCTGAAAGGCTTTGATGTCTGATTTTTTCAGCTTACCAGAAAATAAGAGAGAAATAGCTTCACAACTCTCTACAGTGATTGATCTCATCAACCAGGTAAGGAAAAATATTAATATGGTGGATGTAGAAATAAGGGATGTAACCAAATTTGTGTGCTATGTAGGTCATTGATACAAAACTGTATATTAAGGCAATGTAATTCTGTCGGTCTTTTTTTTTTCATTTTGATCTTTGCTGTTTTGTGTTGCTTTTTTTTATTGTTTTTTGTTGGTATTTTTTTTCTGTTTTGATTTGTTGGTTTTTTTTTGGATGGGGAGCTTCCATGAAGAAAATGCAATGTACTATGTTTTTACTAACATAAAAAGAGGGGCCGCCATGGCCTAGTGGTTAGCGTGTTTGACTTCTGATTGTGAGGTCTGGGGTTTGAGCCTAAGCCACATCATGGTTGGCTGTCCCTGTCTTTTGGATGAGACTGTAAAAACCAAGGTCCCATTTCACATTAGGTGCTGACACCTTAAAGAACTCTCCCTGCTCTATGGCCATAAGTGCCGAGCATACGCAAAATTTGTCATCCTTCATTGGGACATGGTGACGTCTCCATATGTGTGAAAGATTCTTGAGTGGAACGTTAAACAACCAATCAACAAACTAATATAAAAAAGAATATGTTTTTGTGTAAAAAGATTTCAAATTGGGAAAAAAAAAGATATGGCAAAAGTAAAGTATTTCATTATGATTTATGATGAAAGCTTTCATGTAAAATTAGAGGACAAAACTCATAATCAACTTGTGCAAATACTTTAAAGATTACTAAGATGATGTTGTTTGTAATACCTTTAATATTTCTGTTACCGCAGACTGTGGGAGATGCCATATCAGATATGTTACTGGTGGAGACAGTCCTAGCCGCTCAAGACTGGGATGTGGAGCAGTGGGATCAGTCCTATACAGACTTACCAAACAGGCAGCTTAAAGTGCAGGTTAGAAACATACATGATGGTACTCATGGCACTGCATATGAGTGATCTAAATGTCATCTTGTCATAGTTCTGAACACAATGCTGCATATATGTCATCTTATCACAGTTTTGAAAATGAGTGACCACTAGGTGGTTTTTCATGCACAAGGGGGGTTTCGGTCATATTAATAATTCTGTAGACCCATCACTCTTTGATATGAGTAAAACTGAATGAGAGGATTCTAGAAACCCATCACTTATGGGTATACAACCTTATTGAGTCATAAATCATCGGAAAACTTATAGTCATCATAGAATAAGTTCAGACACTCATCACTCGTGGCGGTAAAAAGCTTGTGAGCCATAACTACACGTACATTGGGTAACCATTATAATTTACCATGAAATATTCCCAGGTTAAATGATTTTAATTTGACTCATTAATGTTGAAAAATCAAACATCTTTCCTTGGTGAAAATCAGTTCAACCGAGCATAACTGCATTTCCATTCAACTTCTCATTCTAGGTGAAAGACAGATCAGTGATACAAACAGCAGATGCTGAGAGGAAAGCGGTCACACCAGAGGGACTGCAGACACAAATTGATGTAACAGTGGCCAGATATAAATATGGAAGATCATTTGTTAGGTAAATGCTTGATAGAAACTATACATAAGGCCAAATAAAATTTATTCATGTACCTAGATTTTCTAATTGTATTTTTATTTAAAGGGAGGTTGGTTTTATTTTTCATATAGTCTTTCTGAAAATTGCTCTTGATCTACCAATATGTACTTGACTTAATACATTAACATCAAACATATTCAGGTAAGTATATTTGACCAATCAATATTGTATGTCATTAATGTGGTATATGTTTAATGTAAAAAGTTTAGGTCAATTGTAAGGTACTTTAAGTCCAGAATTTTTCATGGAACTTTATTTTTGGGATTGACTATTTATCATTTGCTATCAATGCTCACGAGTGTGCATGTATTTGGAAGTGGAATATGTTGTATAATGTATGCTAAATCAGATAGAGTATAAAGCGAGAAACATATGCGAGCAGGTGGCCCCATGAATTTATGCGAAAAAATAAAACCATCACAAATGAAAATGGATTTACAGTACTAATGCATAAGGAATATTAGTATATACACCAACATCAGAGCTTCTATATTTTGAGATGACTTTTCTGTTTCAGACCATCAGGTACAGAAGATGTGGTTAGAGTCTACGCAGAAGCCAATTCTCAGGTTGGTTTATTGTGTTTTGCTTTACGTCCCACTAAAGAATCTTTCACTTATATGGAGACATGGCCAAATGCCAGTGAAGGGCTACAAATTTAAGCCTATATTCTGCACTTAATGCCATTGAGCATATACTGTGACTCAAGACTCTAAAGGATGGGGAAAGTAAATTGTTGTCTACCGAGGCTCAAACCCACAACACCACAATCAGAAGGTGGGGACTCTAAGCTATGAAGGCTTTCAATTCTTAGATTAAGTATACATCACATTGAAAATGATGGAATTAAGTCTCTTGCTGATAAATGTTAGTTTGTTTATGCATGATATACAAGTCTGTCTATTGACATTGATGGCAGGTTGATACAGCTCAATCATCTTTTGTTCTTTAACTGAAGGATCTGAATCTGGAGTCTAACAAACAGTAACATTGGAGATTTGCTATGAGTCTGAAACATTGTATTCCCAAATTCACCTCAATGATTCTTTAGTGTATAGAATTAAGTCTTTAACGAAGGTGAATTTATGTAGCCAGTAAATGTATAGAAATGAAGGATGGGATAAGTAAATTGTTCTCCATCAAGGCTCAAACCCACAACACCACAATCAGAAGGTGGGGACTCTAAGCCATGAAGACTTTCAATTCTAAGATTAAGTATACATCACATTGAAAATTATGGAATTAAGTGTCTTGCTGATAAATACTAGTTTGTTTATGCCTAATATATAAGTCTGTCTGCATTCATTGATGGCAGGTGGATATATCTCAGTCATCTCTTGTTTTCTGACCAAAGGATCTTAATCTTGAGTCTACCAAACAGTAACATTAGTGATTTACTGTAAATCTGAAACACTGTATCCCCACATTCATGTCAATGATTCCTTAGTGCATTGGATCAAGTTCTGAGCATAAAAATTTATGCAGCCAGGAGAAGTATAGAAATGGATGACTTACATGTACTATAAACCTGCAAATTTGTGTGGAATTCTATTTTTGTTACTTGGCAGATAGAAATTCATACCTGTGACTGTATATGCTAGTATGCTTGTACATATACTATGTCTCTGTTGTAAAGCAAACTTTTATTAGGCAAACTTTGCAAAATTTGCATATACATATATTGCAGCTCCATAATAACTTATCTTGGTCGAATGATTGTAACTGTGTTGTCTTTTTTTCACAGGAGAATGCTGACAATTTAGCCTTTGAAGTGGCCATGAAAGTGTACGAGCTTGCAGGAGGTGTAGGCAACAAACCTCAAGCACCTCAGTGATGCAGATTTGATCTATAATGACACTGATCTCGTGGGATAACTACTTATCAAACCTGGGCCCCTTTTTTGATGGTGCTTTATAATTTAATCCATAGGCTAGTCATTTATATGTAACCCCTGTACATCCTTGACTCTCACAGACATACCTGTATCATGTGATATTCATGTGGTCTTATAGGCATGCAGGCATGCCTCCTTTGCCAACCATTATTTCTATTTGCATATGTGATTGTTCCTTTGTCAGGTACATGTAAGAGTTGTTATTCAGTAATGTATAGTCTAACCTACCTTAGCCACCACTGAATTAAAGGACTACCTGTCTTATGTTACCTTGATAAATGGTTTCCAACATTTATTTTTCCTATATAAATCACCTGATTTAAGAGACTACCTGTCATTTACGACCCTTTTTATTCCTTCCCATGGACGTTCTCTTAAAACAGGTTAGACTGTATGTGTGCTCCATTAAAATACCCTAAAAAACAAGGTTTGGGAGGTATGTAGGAATCGCTTTGTCTGTCTATCTGTCCAATTACGAAGTAACCTATGGCAAATATAAACTCTAGATATTTGAAGCTTTCATTATATATTGGTTTGGGGACATCCATGGCCGAGTGGTTAGCATGTTCGACTTTAAATCGAAGGGTCCCGGGTTCGATTCCCGCTGTGCCACTCTAGGGTTGGCCATCCTTGTCTTTCGGATGAGACAGTAAAATCTGAGGTCCTGTGTCACAGTTGCTGTTGGCACATTAAAGAAACCTCCCTGATCTTTGGTCAGAAGTGCTGAGCATAGGCAAAAATGTCACCCTTCACCGGCACACGGTGATGTCTCCACATGAGTTAAATATTCTTGAGTGGGACATTAAACTACAATACAATATATATTGGTTTGTCTTCAACGAACCAAGGGTCTCACTTTTTATTAGATTATGGATTTGACTTCCACTTTTGGTAAAGGTGGTACAGAAATATTGAATTCTTCATTTACTGGTATGGATGCACATGCTGTATGAATCTATGCAAATATGTATTTTTGTATGTATAATAGGATGCAATTATTTAATAGTGGATTTTACTTACATTTTCCACATGAATGGTTTACCAAAGAAATCTGGCAATTCTTTATTACACAATGTACATTTGGAATGCATCCTCTACGTAACCACCAGTACATCAGAAATATGCATAATTTAAAACATGTGATGTGATGGGGGTATTGGTGCCATTAGGACAGCATCAGTTTTACATGACGATTATGCTGTGTTGTTAATTATCCCTTATACAAATCATTGTGGGCATATCATTCCTGGTAGACAAGGATATACCTTTCTATTTTATTCTGGTTGTAGATTCTACTTTAAGATGTAGAAAAGTGTTTTGGTAGAAACACAGTGGGGCTAGTTGTATTTTGTTATTGAATTTTTTGACAATCACTGATACTTTGGGTTGTGAAATGAACCAATATATCTACTACAACAGATTCAGATTATACCTTAATCACCTGGACCCAGTTGCACAATGCATTGTTAGATTAACTTGAAGTTAGCCACTCACTACAAATTAAAATTCTATCTAGAAATTTTGCTAACCATACGATTTATTACAATTGCAGGGTCATTTAGTTAGTTAATTACAAATTAACTAATAATAAAATTATTTCAGAGTTTCCACAACCACAAAATTTACCAACAGTAAGTTCATAGTTAAATTAACTACGAGTTAAACTATTGTGCAACTGGGTCCTGGTGATTAACTCCCATACGTAGAGCATTTTCATTTATTGAAGCTCAGTTTGTTACAACTTTCTCTTCTATGTGTCAGGGAGTTATTAATCAGTATTCTTATCAAAGATTTTCATTCATCCACTCTCAGCAAGTCGGGGGAGCTTAAAGTATTCTTCCTATTTTATCTGTCTATAAGCCTTAGTTGTTTTTTTTTTTCTTGTTGGGGGGGGGGGGGGGTGTTATTGCAAATATTAATCTGATTTTTGTTGTATTTAAGTGCATATCAATATGCTACAAACTATACATTCCAGTTGACATATTCTTAGTGCTATTGCATATTTCAAACTGGTTTTTAGTAGNNTTTTTAGTAGACAAGGATATCTTTGAAACTGGATACAGGTGCTTTTTCCCTCATTCCAGTTGACTTTTTTAGTAGGCAATGATATCTTTGAAACTGGATACAGGTGCTTTTTCCCTCATTCCAGTTGACATTTTTAGTAGACAAGGATATCTTTGAAACTGGATACAGGTGCTTTTTCCCTCATTCCAGTTGACATTTTTAAGTAAAATTATTGCTCTTGATCTGAAAAGTTATCCTTGTGTTATTAGTTGTTTTGTTTTTTTCTCTTCCAAATATTGAACTGACTTTTAATATGAATATTTCTTGGTGATCACACACTTGTTTCTATTCAAAATTATATGAATATAATATTACTGTTTTTACATTTGATTCTTGAATTCTTATCATACATTGCAAATCGACTGATTTACTATATTTTACATAGCCATGTCATGAGTCTTATTTCTTCAATCTCTTAGGCATAATTCATTGTTTCTTATACATGAGTACATGTGTGATTGGGGATATCATTTTGCAGAATTTGGGTTTCAAATGCTTAGAGTACATGCACAGATAAACAGAATAAATTATTTTTTCATGTACCTAGTGGTTTTGCCTCATTCTTTAACTCCTTGGTCTAATTTCTTGATATAAAATGTGGCATATGCCTGTTTCACAATTAAAATGCAGTTTGGTAAACTTGGTAGTAGTTAGCTATGGTATCTGTTTACACTTTAGGTGTGTAAACATCCTCAGAACCTTTGATTAGTTTTCTTTGACATCTGTTAATTCTTGTTATTGGTTTACCCTTGACCTTTGACCATGGACTATTCCCATGATGGTTGCTCTTCCCTCCTCTGTTTTGGGAAAATGCTCCAAAACACATGTGCTGTGTTATATTTAATGGACAAATGTACAGGGGGTGGAGCATTTAACATTACCACCAATAATTAGTGTATGACATTCCCCTCACACACTGAGTCAGTTAGAATAATGATTTTGAGTACCAAGTATTTGGATGACTGACTTTTCTTGTCCTACTGACGAAACAGATAAAATCTGGTATCCTATGTCACAGTAGGTTTGTTGGTTGTATTGTTATTTACCGTCCCACTCGAGAATATTTCACTCATATGGAGACGTCACCATGTGCCAGTGAAGGGCCACAAATTTTGTCTATGCTTGGCACTTATGGCCGTAGAGCAGGGAGGGTTTTTTAACGTGCCAACATTTACTTTGACATGGGACCTCGGTTTTTTTCTCTCTCATCGGAAAGACAGGACGGCCAATTGTGGAGTGGCGCTGCGCGGATTCAAACCCTGGACCCAAACACGCTTACCACTCAGCCACGGAGGCCACTGTCACAGTAGGTAGAAAAGCGTCTTTTCAAAAGTAATAATTACAATATAACAGAGCTTGATGGACATGATAAGCAGGTATCACTCAATTTCTTAACCCTTTCACCCCTAAATATCAAAGTAGTAAGCTCTTTTCAATTGTCTTGGACTGGTATATTATGGTATTTAGTGGTGAAAGGATTAAACTAGGACACATACATTTGCAAAAATGTACTGAGTTTTACTTCTTTTTCTCTAACTATTGTGTTATGTGAGTCTCATCAAACTTCACAAAAGTAATTCATAATGAAGGAAGTATCTTCAATTGCTGGGGCATAAAAATGAATATGAGGAAATTGCTTTTCCTTATAGTCACACACATACATTGGTACATATGTACTCAGCTCAACTTCTCTTGCTCTAACTATTGTGTTATGTGTTTCACATTATAACTTCACAAAATAAATTCATAATGAAAGAAGCATCTTCAATCACTGGGGGATAAAAACTGAATATCAGTCATTATTTTGACTTGTTTTTTATCATGAAAGAACAACCTGAAACTTTAAGCCATGAGAATCTCTCACCACAGTATAGTGTCACAGCAATTTTGAATGGCCTACATGTATTCACTGTCTGATTCAAAATTCATATGTCATCGCATGGCCTTGCTTGGCATGTCATTAGTGACTGACAGACCAAAATTAATAACAGGAATAAATGAATAACAAGTGATTGCAATGTTAAGTGAAGGGAGACAATAATAAACACTTGGTGCAATGTATTGCTCAACATTCCCCTAAAAAATCTTTCACTTATATGGATACATTATCAATGCTGGTGAAGGGCAACAAATTTTGCCCGTGCTCAGCACTTGGTTTAAACAGTATTTATTTACAGAAAAATGCATTGATATGTTTACAAACAGGTAAAGTAGGGATCGAGCAACAAGGAATATACCTTATATAAAGCTCTCTTCCACAGAGTTCAGCACTTACACTTATTGAGGTAGTGAGAGTTCTCTAGCTTGCTGACAATACATGTTGGCACATTAAAGAAACCTAATTGTTACCAGACTCTCTATTTAGGAAGAGCTGAAGATTTTTCGACCGTTTACTCATCATAATACTGATATACATGTACAGCAGAATCACGTCGGAGGGTAACAGTTAACTGTTGCACAGTACATGTAGGCTACTTTTACATGCATGACAATTGTGCTCACAGTATACCTGTCTCATGCCCCATTCAAGCAGAATTCAGTGAGGATATTTCTGATCAGAATTCAGGAAGTCCCTTAAATAGAGAACCGGGTAATAAGTCAAATGTTCCATTGGTACTGATTACAGTCAGATCATTGAACCTAAATGGCAGGGAAGATCTAGAGAACTGTTACTGTAGGCCTGCGGTCTCGAGCAACAATTCCAACGTCTTTCCTGCTACCTCAGGTCAATGATTTGACTGTTCCCCTGGTTCCAATGAAACAACTGAATACTGCTCAATGGCCCAAGTGCCAAGCTTAGGCCATATGTACCCCTTCTCTTGCATGATGCAACGTTTCCTTAAAAGTGAATGATTCTTGAATGGAACATTAAACAACAATAATTTACTATGAAATTTAACTAATGTGAATAACCTGTGAATAAACAGACTCACTGGGTTTGCTGCTAACAAAGAAGCTATTGAACCAAAGCTTTCTGATGGTTTGATGGAGGCCATCACCAAGAAAGTCGTATGGAATAGTCATCATGATCTGGTTGACTGTTAGGGAATATCTTTGTCAAAGATTACCAGTACCACTGATATTTCCCTTTGTTGCAGTCCTTCTGTTCTCATTTAGGATAAGGGATAAGACTTATTGTGGACTTTGTCAAACATGAATCACACAGCAGGTGCTACACGCTGAGCAGGAGTTGCTTCCCCTTCCTGAGCACCTGAACTCACCTGTGTTTCGCTTTTGTGTTATTCAATGTTATTCAATTATTCAATGATGTGTTGTTGTGGACATCCTTATTTGTTGAACTGTCTCTTTTTCATTTCTGGTAATTGTTTGTTTTTTGTTTGGCTATGGTTTTGTCTGTTGTTGGGTAAATGATTTTTAATGCCCACTTAATGCAAATGTATATCTAGTTCATCTTTCCTTTCATACAACTTTAGTCATCTTGCTGGCAAAATTAATCAAAGTACTGAAAGTACTGAGACGCGCTATGCTATGTCTGCATGTAGTTATATAGATGTCTAGTACAAGTGATGATGAACTATGCATGAAAAATACAATGAAGTTTATCAGAGACGTATATACGTTATATACGTCTCTGAGTTTATGTATTTTGGGCTGTTAAAATTCAACCAGGCTTTGAAGTTTAAAACAAAATCTAGAAAAATTCTTCAAAAACTAAATACAATATAATAAAATATTAATATCTTTTGTATTTTGCATGAAGCATCT
>JACSZP010016061.1:0-12181 GCA_016161895.1 Pinna nobilis | reverse complement strand
CAGAGTGAACATTTGCTAATATTGGCTGAAAATGTCAAAAAATGACAAAGTCCGAAAAACGTCAAAAATGCGTCAAAAATTGAATTTCCGAATGGAACCAAAAACAACAACACTTCTTCACACATCCTTCAAGATCACTCAGATGCATTCAGTTTTTCATTCTATGCAGCCCATCTGAAGGAGAAGTTTCTCAAAGAAGGGTACCCATTTGGACCTATTTGGCCCCGCCCCTTTTCCACCCCTGGGTGGATCAAACCAAAAAACAACAACACTTGTAGGGGACCATGAGTACTTCAACCCTGCCAAGTTTCATCAAAATCCCTACAGTGGTTCTGAAGAAGAAGTAAAAAATGTGAAGTTTATGGATGGACGACGGACGGACCGACGCACGGACCGACGCACGGACCGACGCACGATGCGCTATGACTATAGCTCACTTGAGCCTTCAGCTCAGGTGAGCTAAAAACATCTGAAAGTAGTAGGCCTACTGCTTGGAAAGTGATAGGATATCTCAACATGGCCCTGAATAAAAGCTCTTACAGAGAATCAACTAAACAAAACATTATGTAATTGGAGTTGAATCTTGCCACAGTACAAGACATATGAAACTGTGGCATGGGCGTGAATGCTGAGTACTTTGCTTGGCCTATGTAAACTTCTCGAGCAAATGCTGACTATCCTATGGTCAATCAGACCTTTATACCTGGCTGTTACTTCAACTGTTCAGTCAGCAACATAGATAAACTTATTAATCAGGAGGAATCTATAAATGAAATATTTACATGTATGCCGTATCTTTTTCAGAACAAAAGATATCATAAACCCAGGTTTACGCCACAGATACCAAAATTGTCAGGGGTATGGTATTGGCGCTTCTGACATATGTCCTGGTGAGCTAAAATCAGTGGGGTTTTTTTTTCCGGCAAGACCAAAACAAATCAGTTACTACTTTGTACAAGTATGGGGAAATCCAAGTCTCATGTAAAACAATTACAGTCCATAATGATGCCTGTTGATTCATAGGTCTGCAAATTTTTTATATGAGGGTAGGACTTCCCCTTTCAGGTACAAAGTGGTGATTGATCAAATTAATCTGTATATCGGTACAAAAGCAAGAAGATTTGTCAGAAGACAACAAAAATTGCCTTAGGCTATAGACGGGTTTCCATTTGCATTATTTTCCGAGAGTTATTTCCCTTTGATGGCCAAGTTGTGTGGCAACTTTTACACTTTCCTGCATAAATCAGTCAAATAACATTTTATTTCAGTATTATTAGGTTGAAATAGTTTAAACAACTTGTTTTTGGGGTTTAATATTTATTTCAGGTCAATGTGGAACTAAAGATCTTATTCTGGAGAAAATTATGACAATTTTCACAACTTAGTACTACATGTATATAACTGAAAATGGTTTCTTAAAGAAGAAAGTTTTCAGGTTGACACACAATATGGCTGCTAAAGGGGACTAACTCTTGGAAAATAATGCTTATGGAAACAAATCTTATGGACAAGAGGCCCATTGGGCCACATAGCTTACCTGAACATTTCACAGAGATGCAGAAATTTTGGATTTACAATGTGTCACTATTGAAAGGCATGGACAAAGACAAACCTCTCATCTGTTAAATTATGGACCCCTATTGTGGCCCCATCTTGACCCCAGAGGCCAACATTTGTATAAACTTAAATCTACACTAAGTAATGATGCTACAATATTAATTTGACAAATTGCATACCTGCTGTTCTTGATTTTCCTATTTGAACCTATGTTAAAATGTAGGCCCCTTTTGTGGCCCCCACCTTGACTCCCGCAGCTACCATTTAAATAAACTTAAATCTACACTATATATAATGATGCTCCCATATTACTCTGACAAATTTCATACAAACTGTTCTTGAGAATAAATTTTTAAAGACTTCTTACTATTTTAACCTATGTTAAACTTTTGGGCCTCTATTGTAGTCCGATCTTGACCCGATGGCTACTATTTGAACAAACTTAAACCTATACTATAAAATGATGCTACCATATCAATTTGATAAATTGTACACCTGCTGTTTTTTAGAAGAACATTTTTAATGATATTTTCTTATATAAACCTATGTTAAACTTTTGGACCCCTATTGTGGCCCCATCTTGACTCTGGCAGCTACCATTTGAACTAATCTATAATATATAATGATGCTCCTATATTAATTTGATAAATTTTTCACAAACTGTTCTTGAGAAAAAGATTTTTAATGGTATTTTCCTATATAAACCTATGTTAAACTTTCGTCCCCTATTGCGGCCCTATCTTGATCCCAGCAGCCACCATTTAAACAAACTTAAATCTACACTATATAGTAATGCTCCTATATTAATGAGATAAAATTTTCACAAATTGTTCTTGAGAAGAAGATTTTAAAAGATATTTTCCTATATTAACCTATGCTAAACTTTGGGCCCCTATTGTGGCCCAATCCCCATCGGCAGCCACCATTTGAACAAATTTGAATCAACATGATGCTTCCACATGAATTTATTGATATTTGGTCAAGTGGTTCTGGAGAAGAAGATTTTTAAGACACCCACCCAATTTTTTATGTTTCTTAATTATCTCCACTTTGGTAAAGGCCTCACCCTTGATTTCAATAAACTTGAATACCCTTCACCCAAAGATGCGCTGTGCAAAGTTTGGTTGAAATTGGCTCAGTGGTTCTCAAGAAGAAGTTGATAATATTCAAAGTTGGACAGACAGATGGACGACAGACAAAATATGGTCAGAAAAGCTCACTTGAACCTTTGGTTCAGGTGAGCTTAAAAGAAGGGTTCAAATTTTCTGAAAGTAATTTGCAATTCAAGGTCACTAAGTGACTAGCTAAAAGATCAAAGTTCCATGCCACGTTGGGAAAAGGTACAAAAAGAATAAGGTACTGCTCAATGACCCAATGTTTAAAGCATTGGTCAATCTTTTGAGTCACTTTTTAAATGCAGTCTATGATATATACATATAATAAGCGAAAGATTCTCAGGTGGGGCGTTTAACATCGATAAAACATCACTCCTACCTTGACACATAAGCAGGGGTAATTTTGTTGACACTCCAGGACTGTACCATCTCCCAAACGTTGTTGGGGACATCAACAATGTCGACTTTGTATTGTCTCAGCACTTGTAGAACTGTGTCCCTCACAACAGGGTTAGGTAGACCTTGAAGCAAACAAACAAAAAATAATTAAACAACACAAGCTGGAAATTCAATTCAGCTTTATACACATACAGAAAAATCCATACTTAAAGAACCATTTAGAACGAAGAAAAAGAGTCTTTATAATTTGACACAAAAAGCAATATTTGTGACCCAGTGGTCATTATACATATTTTGTCACTACAGTGCCAAAACTCAAGCTAAAACTCAGTATTCAGCTCAACTGTTTTTCCTTATTTTTTAACTAATGACAGGTAAAAAAAGTATAAAATATTTTTTAACATGTGTATTAATATCATATCATTCAAATATCAGTAAATAGTTTGAATCAAATCAGCATCCAGCAGTCAGAATTATTGAAAAAAATATCGAGTATGATACTCAAGATTTGAGCATATGCTCAAATCACTTTTTGGACCTGATTAATTTTAAAATACTAAGGAGAACCACACATAATGTTACTGATATCTGATTAGTATGATGTAAATTACTCATGTTAAAATGCATTTAACTCTGAATTTACTTGTATTAAATAGTTAAAAATATAAGGAATAACAGTTGAGCTGAGTACCGAGTTTGAGCTCGAGTTTCCCCCCCGTACCATGTAGGAACACTCATAAAGCAGGTATCACTTTACTAGACATGGCAGGGCCTCCATGGCCGGGTGGTTAGCGTGTTTGACTTCGAATTGGAGGGTCCGGGTTTCGAATCTGAGTAGCGCCACTCCGTGGTTGGCCGTCCTTGTCTTTCGGATGAGACAGTAAAACCCTATGTCCCGTGTCACAGTAGGTGTTGGCACGTTAAAGAACCCTCCCCGCTCTACGGCCATCAGTGCCGAGCATAGGCAATATTTGTCGCCTTCACCGACATCTCCATATGAGTGAAATATTTTTGAGCGGGACTTTAAACAACAACACAAAAACAACAACTAGACATGGCATAGGGGTTAGTATGTTCATCCCTCTAGTAGAGAGGTTATGGGTTTGCATCCAAGCCACACTCGATCAGTTTTTTCTATCCTTCACATGACACAGAAAAAAACAATGTCCCTTGTCACAGCAGGTGTTAAGACATAAAAGAATCCTCTCTGCTCAACAGCCATAAGTGACGAAGCTAGGCAAAATTTGTTGTCCATCACCAGTACATGGTGACGTCACCATATATTTAGTGAAAGACTCATGAGAGGGATGTTAAAAGCAACGATATAATCAATCAGCTACCAACTTAACAAAGTGCCTCGGTGGGCGAGTGGTTAGCGACTGTTCAACTGCCAATCGAAAGATCCGGGTTCGAGCTGCGTAGCACCACTCCGCAGTTGGCCGTCCCTGTCTTCGGATGAGACAGTAAAAAACCAAGGTCCCATTTCACAGTACGTGTTGGTACGTTAAAGAATCCTCCCTGCTCTACGGCCAGCAGTGCCGAGCATAGGCAAAATGTGTAGCCCTTCACCGGCATACGGTGAAGTCTCCATGTGAGTGAAATATTCTTGAGTAGGACGTTAAGCAACAATACAATACCATACCAACTTAACTAGAACTGATAGATTCAAAATCTTATTTCATCTCTGAAGATAAACTAATTCATAGGTGATATAGGTACAATGTATTTAAAAACACTAGGAATGAAATGTGTCTGCAAGACTGAAATTGATGTCCTAAGCTCTGTCTGTGGACTTATTCTTTGTATGCAATTTATAAGTATGATATAAAATTAATATGTCAACTAATGAACTATATGTACTGTCATTTTGACAATATATCAAAAATACCTAAATTTGAAAATCAGTGAAATGCACCCTTCCAAAATGTACCAAAAAAATACATCTACCAAAATGTTACAGCTGCAACACAATTAATTTCTATTGAAACGTCGAGGTCATACTTCCCACCTCCTTATATGACCTCGACGTTTCAATAGAAACTACAAAACAATAGGAGCAGGTAAGAAAACAAGCCATGCATCTATATTGAGAAGGATCGAAGAATGGCAAGACTGATCAGGAAGGACAGAAAAGGGTAAATGAATATGTCCCGATTTGTTTGTTGCATTAAAAAAACCAATCACAATTCTAATGATTAGGATGAACAAACTCACCCTCACTTAAGGAGTTGACAAAGATTGCGTCTTCTGTCAGTATCCATTGACCTCCCCTGTTCTCCGTGTACAGAAATGTCCTCTTTTTCAGGCATGCGTAGAGAGGTTCTAAGAGAATTTCCCAGTGACCACTGACTGCTTCTGGAGATGGTATACTCTGAAGCACAAGGCGAACTAGGTGTTCCGGATTTCCTTCGCTCCTGCTGTTGGAGATCATATGATCAACGAGAGAGTCATATGCTGACGACAACGCCTCCTGGACCATGCAAGTGTTCCATCTGATTGACTTGTCCTTATGTGTGCGGTGTCGAATTTGATCAGCTGACGGCCATTTAACGTGTCGTCTATTTTGGCTGAGGGCAAAAAAGCCATTGACGTGCACGGGTAATCCCGTCAAACTTTTCTGCTCCAGAGGCAAAGGGAGGAAACAGAATACATGACCTTGGAAACTTGTGTCCTTCACAAGAGGAAGCGCTACTCCCACGTAAGGACTATATGATAGCGATTCATCAGCAGACAACGTTTTCAGTTCCGGTGACACTTTTCCTCCTTTCATAGAATTTACAACCAGCCAGGACTTATCAGATGATTTTCCCTCATCATCTTCAGTATGAATTTCCATCTTGATTTTGCTTTCCAATGTAGTCGAAGGAAGTCTCCCCTTCAGAGCTTTTATTTTATCCATAAATTCCTTTCTACACGACCGCACATCTGGTAAGCTTTTCTCTGTAATACCGACCATGAAATGAAAACTAGGCTCTATTTTTCCTTCTCCGGTCGAACCCTTGTTCAGATACAAAGCAATTTTCTCCAGCGATTTTAAAAACAGAAGTGTGACTGAGGCTTCGTCTATGAATGAATGGAACAAATCCATCACCTTCTCTCTGTCATAGATGTTGCTTGACAAAGCTGTTGCATCCTGTCGCAGCGGAAAACGAAGCAAAGTGCCCTGGTAAAATCCTTTACTGAGTGTCTCGCTATCAAATCCAAATATGCCATCAAATGCAGCCTTACAATCCTCTTCTTTCATCTTCCTATTCTTGTTCAGCTTCTGTAACTTCATGGTCTGGCAGACTCGGGACAAATCCTTGTGAGGGTCCAAGATAAGAAGCTGGGACCCACTTACTATTATTGGGTGGTCTGAAAAAAGGTCAACAAGGTTAGAGAAGGTCAAAATGTTTGGTACACAAGGATACCACCAAATCTGTACACAATACAAAACACAAAACAAAGAAAGAGAATAATCTTCTTAACTAGCTTCTGGCAATAACCCTCATTAAGTTCCAAATGAATTAATCCTTGAAAATTACTCAAACTATTGAGCGGAAACTGTTTATGCAAATCAGAAATGGGCCATAACTCCCCAATTAAGTGTTGAAAAAAGTTTTGTTGTCCAAGCTCTTATGGTGATAAATCTTCTCATAAAATTTCAATTCAATCTTTTGAAAATTACTCAAGTTATTGAGCAGAAACTGTTTATACAAATATTCAAGGGGCAATAACTCCATATATGGGAGTCGAAAAATGTTGGTTATGGGTTGATCTTGCCCAAGCTCTGATGGTAACAAACCTTCTAATAAAATTTTCAATTTATCAATTAAAACTTATTTTAAAGTATTGAGCAATGTGCCATACACCCACCATAGTGATTTAACATACTGGTAATTGGTAAACTCTCAACATTGTGATAACATAACATGCCTCGTCTTTTGGCTGGTATAATTAAGAAAGGCCTCGCTGCAAGGAATACACATGGTAAAATACAAATGTCAAATCACTTACCATTTACCATTAAAAGTTTTATGGCAGAATTTATCAGACAGATTATGAGATGGATAGACCAACAGATAGACTAAAAACTACAGTAGAACCTCTTACCGGTATATTGAACCCTGATATTTACTGAAATCCTACTTAATTTGAAATGATCTTAATTTTAAATCTAGCTTACTGTACTAATTTTTCAACCCGGCTATTTTGAAAAACCTGGTTGTTTTTTTAAAGAAAAATTAATCCCCCCCCTCCAAATTTAAACTTTTTGGGGTTTGACTGTTTATGCCTTCGATGCTTCACTCTAGGAGCATAATTATAGGTTATTGACTGAATATGGAGCTATAAGCCCGCCCGAGGTCTACACAGTAAACGGACCGAGCTTGCGAGGTCCTATTTACTGTGTAGACCAAGGGCAGACTTATTCCTCCATTATATTCAGTCTATAACCTTTTTATCACACCTTCAATAATCTATTATCAGTTTCTTCCTTGCAAAATTGATTACTTCACAAAGTAAAAGTATGGTAAAAGTGAAAAGAAAACAGCAGAGTACATGTGTAAATGTCCGTCATATTGGTTTACACGAATGACATCATAATGACGTCAGAGGGCATTTATCAATGCAGGCATTTATGGCTCTATAAATGCCCGGGGACTTTATATAGATAAAGAAGAAAACGAAATCAAAAGGTGTACTAAAAAACAATTAATGACTGCCCTGGAACAGTACCTGTTATGTGAAAAATGGACTTGAATCCCAAACCAAATCGTCCAACTTTCATTGGATCAAATTCCTTGATGCTGCTGTACAACATTTTGATTCCTTTCCAGTCATCTTCTGTAAAGAGGGCATTGTTGTGGACAATAAGAGATGGCCCCTGTAAATGAAAACAGAAATGATCGTTTAAACCGCGTTCACAACTATCCGTTTTTTTTCGTCCGCACCCACACCCGTCATCTGTCTATTAAATGGAATCAACGTAATTCATTTGAAATGTACAAACCTTTCCGCATCCGCTTGCATACCCACTTCCGCACAAATCGATCTGAAACCGATTTTTGACGGAAGCGGGTGCAGGTGCGGACGGTAATCATGACGTCACGGGTACTTTGGAAGTTGATCTCGCCTACAACTATGTGTATTTCAATGTATTTTGACGTACAAGTGTGTACACACATGACAGACGACGGTGCGAGTGCGGAAGCGGACGAGAAAAAACAGATAGGTGTAATCGCGCCTTTAGTCTGTGACCTATCATTAGCGCAGGTTAGAGCCTCGTTGTACATGTAACTCGAGTCGGTCAAATTGACGTCGTATCACTTTGAAAGTTTTATAGTCACCACCACGACCTGTTTGATAATGATGTGGTACATAGGCGGATCTAGAAATTTTTCAAAGGGGGGGTCGGATTTTTTCCCTTAAATTCCGTCATTTTTTAAAGTGGTAGAAAAAGGGTGGAGGGGGAGGGCTGATGAGTTGTCACATTTTTTGATAACATACTATTATGTTAAATCACTGGTATTTTAAGTCAACTTGTATCTTTTTTAAGTTCCGATGGGGGTCCGGGGGGGCGTAGCCCCCGGAAGCTCGCGAGGTTTTAGCCATTTTAACAACAAAAATTGGACCCGAAAAAACAAAGTGCAACATATGTTAAACCTTAAGTGACGGTTAATATGTCTGTGTGATCATAAAATATACCACTTCAAAAGTATCGACAGTTTTAAGTTCGATTCGTCTTACTTGCTGTTTTATTGGTGACACCATTTAAATTACATGTATAAAGAAATGACTGGCGAGCGAAACGAGCCGAAATTTTTCTTAGATATCACATAAATTGTAAATTTTGAAGCTATAAAATAAGTTAAGTAACGAATTTGGTAAGCGAAGCGAGCCGTAAAATTATAGGCAGTTTTAAGTTTGTTTTGTCTAACTTGCTATTTCATTTGTGAAGTTTTAACTTCAATTTGGCTTAATTACCACTTTATTTTTTATGCACACACATGCACGCACGATCTATCTCTTATAAAATCCATTTTCAATTTTTTTTGGTCTAGCCAAAGGAGAGGGGTTGCAACCCCCTATTCACCTGGCTAGATCTGCCAGTGCTTTATGTTCCTCTATTTCAAGACCTAAATTTTCTTGTTTGTAATCCTTGAATACCGCTTCCAACCATGAAACTGCGAGTATATTGTGACAAAGAGGATTGGATTTGTTTTAAAACTATTCACACTTACATCTCTCTAGATTTCCCCTTTTCTCTTGATTTTAAATCGACCTCCTCTGGAATATTTCATGTCATATTTCATTGTCATAAAAACATGACGACAAAACTAATTTTGTTAAAGAATCGAAACCACTGTAACACTGCACCTTCATGTACCTCAAATCAGCCTATGAATGTCTGTAATTCTTGAATGATTGATTTTTCGTGTAGGCTATCTCGTGACAAAAAGGATAGGATTTGTTCTAGTATACATTTTAAGGATTCACTCAGTAGTTTAACACCGACCCCCCCCCCCTTTTTCTCTAACAAGATCATAGCGGCAAAAAGGAACAAACAAAAACTTTAATAAAATCTAGTTGCAGTAAAAATATGCTAAAGCCTTATACATGTACATTCATGAATACAAATTCATCCCATTCACAATTACATCTCTCTCTCTCTCTCTCTTAAAAAAAAATCTCCAAATTTCTGATCGCCAAAGGGGGGGTCGGGACCCCCCCCCCCCCTCTAGATCCGCCCATGTGGTATGTCAGCAAAACGGATGATGAGGGATATGCTCCCTTTGTCGCACACCTAATCCCACAGTCCTTTGCTCTTTACGACTATTACCCAATGAGTAACTTATTCCCGGATTCATAACATAGAGAAGATGACGTTTGCCACCCACGGTGTCATGTTGTTGTCTGTTTTCTCCCCTTTTCCCCTTATCTGTTGTGGATTATGTGAGGAACTTTGCCACCTTAATACTTGCAGAGGGCTGGTGGACATGAGAGCCCACATTTTCAAGGTCCATCCATAATCAGACCCTCTCCTCCACCATTAGGAACTGGCCGCTATCATGTGACTAATAAATATTGTGGGGCCTCCGTGGCCGAGTGGTTAGTGTGTTCGAATTCCAATCGAAGGGTCGGGGGTTCGATTCCCGCAGCGCCACTCCGGGGTTGGCCGTCCCTGTCTTTCCTGTCTTTCGGATGAGACAGTAAAAACCAATGTCCCGTGTCACAGTAGATGTTGGCACGTTAAAGAACCCTCCCTGCTCTACGGCCATAAGTGCTGAGCACAGGCAAAATTTCTCGCCCTTCACCGGCACATGGTGACGTCTCCATATGAGTGAAATATTCTTGAGTGGGACGTTAAACAACAACAAAACAAAAACAAAAAATAAACATTGTAGAGTGTAGTGTAAAACATTAAGAACAAAACAAACAAAAATACAGTCTAACCTATCTTAGCGACCCACTGAATTAAAGGAAAACCTTCCTTATGTGACCTAAATGTATGGTTCCCAAAATGGTTCTTTCCTAGATAAATCACCCGAATTAAGAGACCACCTGTCATATGTGACCTTTTTTGCTCCTTCCCTTGAACGGTCTCTTAAAACAGGTTAGACTGTAATCAAAATTGATATTGAAATGTATGAAGTTGATTAGAATTTATGGGAGACTTTCCAGATACAAGTACATATGTACTTAAACCACTACTGGTTTTTCTTTTTAGGCTATATATTGTAATTATTGGTCAATTGTTTTTATATTCATGTATAGAAAGATCCGAAATGAAGTTGATTAGGATTAATAAGAAACTTTCCAGGTACATGTAAGTACTATTCTTTATTATTAAACCACGTCTGTATTTTTTTTTCTTTTTAGACTAGCTATATGTCATGTGATTATTTAAGTCAATTGTTTACATATTCCTGTATATTTAGTCATGACAACTGACTACACTGGTACTTGGTCCATGTCAAAAGACAAACCCGAGAAATTCAAAAGTGCAACTAGAACATTAACCCTTTAACGCCCACGGACGCCTTTTGACGCCTTTTGCATTGTACTCTCTTTGAACCAATTTTTTTTACAAAATACGTACACGCACTGCTTCAAATACAGCATATTTGAAAAGTAGAAGTGAAATGAAACAAACTTTATATAGAACATATTTTTATCAGATGCACACAAGTAGCTGAAAAATAAGCCGAGAGTTACAACACCATGTGCGAAAAAAAATACATGACGTTAATCGGCACGGTATATATATATGGGCTAGACCTAAGGCCAACGTAATATAGGCCTACTATGTAACGCACTCGGGGTTTGTAAAATTGAAAATTAAATTTCTTAAGATTTTCATATTTTCATCAATTTGAGATGCTTACGTGAGTAATAAAAATAGGAAAATCTTTGGTTTGCTTGAGGTAGGCCTGCCTTATCCTTATACTTCTTCAATGCGCCTAGTCATATAGTGTTTTGGCCTACTGATAGAAACTCGGCTCAAATATTTGACATCGTTCAGTATTTTTGACAATTTCGTAATAACGTTTGGACGCAAAATAATCTTAGAAATAAACTTATGTACTGTTAAAAACGCTAATCACGTAGATAAAGTTTGAAAAATAAATAATATCTAGAGAATACACCGTAGAAACTTTCGTTTCAATCTTGCGAGCGGGCCGGTATGAATAAGCTCCCCTTCCGTGTTGCTATAGATATTGTGTAAACAGCGGGAAATTCAACATGGATGATAGTGCCGACAGCGATTCAATCTCAGATGCCTCTAGTGGGTCTGATATTGATACTGCTAACCTGACAGATGATGAAGATTTTTCCTCGGACACAGAAAGTGAACAAGAAGACAGCACACAGCAGACGTGTTCTTCATTGGCTACAAATGACAGCCAATGTACTATCTGTTTAGGATTTCCTTCATTTAGGAAAAATAAAATTGTGGTTTCATCCTATAAAAGTTCAAAATATTTCATTTACATACTGATGCAGGATAGATTTACCCTCCTCTTTTTGATAATTTTAGTATGTTTTCTGATATCGATCTTTTATCATAACAAAATAAATGCAGAGATGAACGGCACAGCACAGCATACAACCATGGCTCAAGGAAGCCA
>JACSZP010016059.1:0-12840 GCA_016161895.1 Pinna nobilis | reverse complement strand
GGGGGGGGGGCAGGAGGAAATGTTTATGTAGATGATTGTCCGAGACTCCCAAGATAAAGGAATCATGCGAGGATCTAGAGGGGGGTTTGTCCTGGACTCCCTGGAATTGGCAAAGTATATGTACAAACACTGATCAATGACGCTTACATGCTTCTTTTAACAAGGTTGGTTTTTATCTAGCCACAAGTTCGCCCCTCCCCCCTCGGAAAATTATTTGCCCCCAGCCCCATTGAGAAGAATCCTTGATCCGCCAATAGGAATGTATTCCTCTAGGAGGATTTTCTCTTAAAGAGGTGTTCTGGATTCCTTTAATAGGAGAACAATCAAGTTTACCTTTGAAATCTGTTTCATATGAGAAGGTTAAGAAGTCTTCTACCTAGCATCCCTGTTGAGATTCATTTTTCACTTATTTTTTTCCTTTTAAAAGGGATGTTCAGATTTGTTCTCCAATGAATAGTATCATACATGCATTCTTTTTATTCTGTTCAAAGAATCCCTATTAAAGAGGAATTTTAATGAATGATAGAATTGGCTAGTTTGCTGGAAGAAAGTTGATCCATTTTACCTGTACATGTATACGTACATTGTAACATGATGCCAGGGATTTCTTCTGTACCAGTTGTCAACAATCAAAATATATAGGTTGGTTGGTTGTATTGTTGTTTAACCTTCTCACTCAAGCATCTTTAACTTATATGATGATACATGTATAAACAATGCTACATGTATAAAAGTGTGACGAAGTTGGCGCATGCTTGGTACTTATAGCCACTGAGCAGGGACAGTTCTTTAACGCTTTCAACACCAGAGACCAACATAGACTGGTCCAGACAATAGAAAAGAGCATACCATTCTGATACATGGGGTTGAAAGGATTAACATGCCAACACCTACTGTGACAAGGAACATCTGTCTCATCTGTACCACAGAAAAAGCCAGTCATAGTGTGGTACAGATTAAACCCATGACCTAATGATCAAAAGGCAAATATACCATTGATCTACAGCAGTCTCAACTAAACAATATTCATTCCACAAAATATAAAGCTGTACATATAATACATGTGAACAGCCACACCTGATGTTAAGCCACCATTTTATGGATCAGCATGGTGCCACTTCTCTGTTTTACCAAACCCAAAAGGGCTTCGATGGAACATTTTTGACAGGTGCGGCATGCCAACAAGGGACACTGACTACTTCCAGACACCTGGTCTTACCCCGTTACCGACTTTCAACACCACAGACCAAAATAGACTGGTCCAGAAAATAGTAAAGAGTATACCGTTCTGATACTTAAGGTTGAAAGTGTTAAGGACTTAGATGTTCATATCTCCTTCTGTACTTCTTTAATTTTACTCATTTGAAAAATGAAAAGAAAAGATGTACGATTCTGGCTTTGACTTTATTTAATATTTATGATTGAATACGTCTGAAATATGATGTCGTCATGACAAACATGTAAAGAGAACAAGATACAACATTTCAGCAGCTAATAGCGAATTGAAGAGGTTGTCATAGTAACTAGATATTTTGACTTCATGTGACCAATGATTGTTTTATATAGATATGATATACTACTGGACACAAGAGAGAGAGAGAGAGATTCTGGTACCACTGTCCTGGAATGCTATATTATAGTTAGATACTTGTAACAGCTAAAAATGTAGCAGTAAAGTGAAGCTGGTCAAACAGGTTGACTAGATTTGTACACATTTATGTAAAGGTACGTTTACATATATATAAAAAAGAAATACCAATGCAGCATGAATAGAATCACTTCTGTACACGAGTCAAGAGGAAACCCTAGAGAAATCCTGTATACAAATTCAAAATCAGATTTTAGTTTCATGGACATTTTTTGGTCCTAGCCCTTACTTTGAGTTTATGCCCTATTAGAACTTTGTCTCTGAACAAAAGATGAAGAGATAAGTCAGATGATTGAGACTAAGTTGGATCTCTTTGGTCATGAATGCATTGACTAGATATTCCTGCTCAAGTGATAAATCAGAACCACCCCCCCCCCCCAAAAAGAGGAAAATTTACTTACAAATGGAGAATTGAAATACTCTATCTTTTTGACAACAATTCATCTTGTATCATTTCTTGTACATTTATATATGATCCACTTCAGGGTGTGTGTACATGTAATAAAATTGTCAAAAAAAAAAAGAAGTAAAAATATGATAAAGTCTGAAAAAAAATTCTTAGTTGATTCTGCATAAGTGTTCTCCTGGTTTCCTCTTGTAAATAATGTATATACAATTCTTTAGCGTCATATTAATACAAATAATGCTACAACTGATTCACTTGTTCCACAGTTAGCAATATTGATGAAACATATCAAATACAATTACTGCAAGCAAGCATCTGCCAAACTACACCTAACTGGTATATGGGTATGAAAGGGCAATAAATCTACATTAGATTTTTTTTTGTGACTTCTTTTAAGTGGCAAGTTGATAATTCACGTATAGATATCTCATTTAGATTAATTTTCATGATTACTTAATTAGATGAAGTTGTCTTACAGGAAGGGAGATGACCAGGATAATAAGCATGCACAACTTTGTTGTTATTTTTCAATATTGGTGGTACATGTAGATATGGAAAGATGTCTTTAATTGAGGCATCACTCAATGTTAACTTCATGAAATATGTTAGAATGCTTGTGTGTCATAATGCCCCAACTTCATCTTGCCATCAATACATACACAAGTTAATAGCATACCAAAAAGCAAGGGTTAAAAGCATCAAATGCAGTCATTGTGGATTGTCTATCATTATCTGATTTTTCTTTTTTCCCTTGGCGATTTGACACAAGTTTCATAAATTGATACTTTGCCAGAGTTTTCATAATTAAGACAGGGGCTTCGTGAGATTCAATGACCTATGACCTCTGTCATAATGAAATAGTTTCAATGTTTCGTGGTAAACTTGCATTGATACGTAGACACTAATGCATATGAACAGAATTACATAAACTGTACAGAGGATAGGACAACACACGATGACAACACTTAGAATGAACTACCATGAAAAAAAGTGACTAATGCCTCGGTAATACAATAATAATAATAATAATAATAATAATATCAATGAGAAGTATGTACAGAAGATATAGAAATACAAAATAAGTAGCGACCAACAATGAATTTACCATATGCGATAGTTATTCAAAAACTTCTATCTATACTTTCAGTAGTCGAGTGCCGTCAGAATGCTGTGGACAGTACATTTCTCCACTGTGCGCACAGCTTTTGACCTGCGACCTCAGCTACAGTTGGTATAATGCACATGACAACATCTACCACCAGATGGCACTGTAAGTATGTCAGGTGAAGATATTTTTACCCATTGATGAATGGAGGCATAAGTCAGTACATTTTCACTCTCTAGATATTGATGTACTTCTGGCACATGAATTGGAATTCTTTCCTAACTGTCTCATTGACAGCCAAATCCATCTTAACTACGTGGTGCATGTGTACTTTGTATCATCAGTCACTTAGGTAGAAGCTGTAAAGTAATTAACAATCATACACAACTTCGTTTTTCATGAGAGCCCCCAGACACAAGGTTTATGGATAGAAGTGGAGATATCAGTATTGCAGTCTGGTTTACACTGGACAAGGCACCATCTGGTGGTAGATGACATGCGCATGATGATAAAACTAGTCAATGCTGTGAATATTAAATTTACATCCATTTTACATACATGATTAATTTGCAATAAGTCTGTCTTCAAATGTTCATGTTACCTTCTAATGTATATACATGTAACATGGTATCTCAAATTTCTGAAATCAAGAGTACAAAGTCCATCATCAAATATTTCTCATGTTCACCTCAAAGTTTCTCTTGTCTGATTTTGAGCTCCAGTTTTATCGTAACTGTTATTTCCTGGTCTAGTTATGTCAGCCATGATTGTATAAATAACTAGATATCTTAGAATTCTTACATAAATACATGTACTCAGAATCACACATGATATAGATCTAACCTGTGATTGCTATGATATCAAAATCAAACAGGTTGGATTTCATCAGAAAAGCTATAGGTTGTACATATACATATTATTCAACACACATTCAATTCATTCTGTCTCTGCATACAAGTCTGTACAAGGATCTTTCTCAATTTTGGTGAAAAACATTTCAGCATTTTCCCCAACCCAGATGTTACAATATTTTAGTCACATTCAGACAAAATTGTGTATTTACAGAAATTATTTCTCCTCTACCTGTAAATTGGATCTGATGATGTCACCTGTATTGGCATGCATACTATCACCTATTTGTGACATTTCCACAGTGCACGTATATTTATATATTATTTCATCTCTATTTCTGTAACAGTTACATGTACAAGCACTTGAGTGTTACTATACATCTCACATTAAAGCACTTTTGAAACCTTAAGTAAAATTCTCCTCAGTCTAATAACTATCAATATTATAGTTGTCATTGAAACCAATAAATAGTGGTAGAAATCTTTCCTATATGTCTCTGTCATTTTTTTTCAGTAATTATCTTACAAAAGCTCAGGAATATAAAACATACAAAAATGAGAATGGCAGTGGGCATAAGAGCAAACGTAAATAAAGTCGTCATGACGCTACAAAGTCAACATTAAATGGAGTGACATCAAAGACTCGGACACTTAAAGAGATCATACTAACTACATAAATGTAATGTCAAGTCTGAACCAGATTACAGGAAGCTGATGACTAACTTGAACCAGATACAATAACCCGATGACAAACACAAACCAGATCTTGATGACTAACTTGAACCGGATACAAAAACCAGATACTAATGATTAACTCCAACCAGATACTTTACTGCCATTCAACTTGAACCAGATATGAGGCTATTCTGCTTTGAACCAGATACAAGAATTGAAAATTTGATATTTTGTAAACCTTTAACTTGAACCAGATTGGAAGAACCTTACATTGTTCTTGAACCTGATACAAGACCTTATTGTTTTAAAATGAATACTCAATAAATCAATAATTTCAACTAGATTTGAGAACCAAAGGCTGACATTTATCTAGAAATAAATATAAAAATGAAAATTTGTTGACTTTTTGAATTTCACTTGATCAAGAGGAAAATTCAAATTTTTAACATGTACAACAAGTAAGAACAAAAATGATTAGATTTACAACTGGCACAA
Organism: Pinna nobilis; assembly: GCA_016161895.1. Classification (NCBI taxonomy): domain Eukaryota; kingdom Metazoa; phylum Mollusca; class Bivalvia; order Pterioida; family Pinnidae; genus Pinna; species Pinna nobilis. The sequence continues at coordinate 7,660 of JACSZP010016059.1, read as the reverse complement.
TATTTTTTTCGGCTAGGATATGGTTCAAGAATCTGTAATTTCACATATACAGGTGCTATGACCTGGAGATTTGTTTACGACAATGCTAACTGAGCTCTAGGTAACATCAGATTCTGCTAACAGTAGTAAAACTAAGTTGAATATCTTACAATTTTTCACTGCATGTACACTCAATCTGTATTCAGACTATACCATGCTAATTCAGCATTCAACATCGATACGATGACATCTGTTGAAGAGGTTTCATTTCGCAGGTGGGATTCTTGGACCAAGATGATACATGTACAAATAGAAAGGTCTGTACTTTTGAAGTACAACAACATGGTTACATCAGCACATGTACTGACTACTGACTTTGTGCTTCACAAGACATTTAGACACGAGCGCTTCCACAGAGAAAATCACAGAATTCTGACTATCTTTTACACACTGCTGTCCCATTGGAAACAACACGTAATATTTCCAGTGGTCAGACACAGATATTCTTTGGCGACTAAAAAGACATTACAATATTTATATATAGTATATCTGAGAATTACTCGATACACATGTCTTCATCTCTTTTTTTTTTTATTGAAAAGTTTCGAGCTTTCGTTTCACTGTCCAACCTCTACTGCAGCCTAATAAGCTCTTCAATAGTAGTAATAATGATAATAATAATAAAAATACGGAGATGACACAAAGTTAAATATTGCACATTGAAGATTTGTATATGCAGTTTCGCTTCTCTCTACCTTCAGCCACCAGATATTTACATCTTTTGAGTCACAGATTTTAAGAATTTCCAAATTGATTTCACATTAATATCACAAACAACGTTAGTCTCTAACAAATATGACACCTCTCCACACAATTCCAACAGAATTTGTTGTTTTTTTTTGTGATATCTGTGTCCAATCAAAGTCTTTGTAACAAATTTTACAACCAATGAAAAGGCAGTATCCCTTTAACGGTCAATCGTCCTTTTCGCATTACGTTGCATAGTGGTCAAATGAACCCAGGTATTCCAGGGCAGCTCGGTAGCAAAACTGGTACTGATCCTGTAATGGAAGAAAAGCATGATTTAGAAAAAGCTAAAAACAGTTGTTGTTGTTGTTATTGCTGTTTACGTCCCACTCAAGAATATTTCACTCATATGGAGACATCACCATGTGCCGGTAAAAGGCAACAAATTTTGCCTATGCTTGGAACTTATGGCCGTAGAGCAGGGAGGGTTCTGGTTCTTTAACTTGCCAACACATACTGTGATACGGGACCTTGTTTTTTACTGTCTCATTCCAAAGACAGGGACGGCCAATCGAGCCTGGATTCGAACCCCAGACCCTTCGATTCAAAGTTGAACATGCTAACCACTTACCCATTGTGGCCTCTTAACTTGTTAACCAAAAAGAAATTAACATAACTAGAAAAGTCCTAAATATCCCCACAGAGAAATCCGCTTTTAATACTTCTTAATCAGATGGACAGTGATTCCTATATCCCCCCCCAAACTTTTGGGCAATAAGAGGAAAGAATACCATTTACAGGAATGTTTAGTGCTAAACAATGAGTCAAAGTATTAAACTGTAGCTTGCTTTAAACTTGAAACTTTAAATTGTTATCTCTGTTTGAAGAGGATCTGTAATCAAAGGACTGAATAATCATTGTATGTAAAGTTTGGTTTTTGTATACTACCACTTTTGTGTTAAATAACATGTGGTAAAGCCTAGATACTGTATAGGAAGTGGTATTCCACAACAGTATTTTTCATCCATGAACTACATGTACAATGTAGATCAGCCGCGATCAAATATGCAAGCTGTGATCATGATGAAAAGATCAACAAGACTTAGACTAAATAATTGGCAAGCAAAAACATATGATTGACCAAAAGCCCAAATCTCAGAGAGATTTGTTCAATGATATCTTCTAGCTTATATGACCCACTTCAGTTTGGACCATGGCTGGACGCTGTGTCCTGAGCATTTTCTGTACATTTAACCTTATATGACCTACCTCAGTTGGACCATGGCTGGACGCTGTGTCCTGAGCATTTTCTGTACACTTAACCTTATATGACCTACCTCAGTTTGGACCATGGCTGGACGCTGTGTCCTGAGCAATTTCTGTACACTTAACCTTATATGACCTACCTCAGTTTGGACCATGGCTGGACGCTGTGTCCTGAGCATTTTCACAGTTTGGAACATATCTACCACGCCTTCATATCTCATTCTCTCCAGGACAATAGACAGTGTGATGAACACGCCTGTCCTGCCCACACCAGCACTGAAATAAACAATCAAAGAGTACATGAGAATCATGTCAATATCAACATCAAAGAGTACCTCAGCATTACGTCAATATCAAAGTCAACTTCATATGTCAACACCGACACTGAAATAAACATCAAAGAGTACCCAAGAATCAAGTCAAGGTTATACCTTTATGACAATCATGCCACAAGTATGTCATACAGATAATGTCTTGTTTCTCATGAGTAATTTGGGTATGACCTGACTAGGTCCAAAGCATGATGTTTAAGTCACTTCAGTAATGCACAAGACTTAGTATGTCATACATCCACAGATGAAATCTAGATTGACATGGGTAATTCATGAATGACATGACCAGATCAAAAATATGATGTTTAAGTTACTTCATTATGCCACAAATGTGTCATACAGATATAACTTGTATGACACGAGCAGTGCAATTGATATGATATGGATCAAAAACACAATGTCAAAGTTGCTACATCATGCCAAAAACATGTCGCACACATGATATCTTAAGCTTGTATGACATGATTAATCGAAGTATATGACATGATTAACTGAAGTATGACCTAACTAGATCAAAAGCAATAAGTCTAAGTTATTTCATCATAAAGAGCTATTCGATCATCTTTAACACTGATGCTATATTCATATCAACCAATGCTAACTTGTATAACCAAAAGATATGCAAGTCAAAGTTTTTTAAGAAGCTTTCACCACTATGGATTTAAAAAAAACAACAACATCAAACCGGTGTTTGCTGAGAAAATAGGACGAATAATAAAGAAAGTACTCCAAACCAAGATGGGTGTGTCACATGACAAGTGATCTTAATAGAGTTATAACAACAAACCTGCAGTGTACAGAAATTGGTCCTTCCTGGCCAAACTGTTCTTTTGTTTTGTGAACTTGACCTATGAACTCTATGAAACCTTCACCAGACTTTGGTACTCCTTGTTCTGGCCAATCAGTGAACTGGAACTGTCTGATTGTTCTGGACTGACCATCCTATTATGGCAAAGAAAAAGAAACTTAGGTTTCAAAATGGACAAACTTTATTCTGGTTTCAATTAACTTACTGTTTTAAGAGATACAAAAATTGTTGTGACAAGTTGTCTTTTAATTCATCGCCATTTAATTAATTTTGCCAGATTATTTTCCTCTGATTGTCACAAAATAATCTAGGATCTCATCTGAACAAAAACTTTCATGAAAAACAATATTTTTGAGCCAATCTGTAGATTTCTTTTTAGCGTTTTGCTAAATTTGTATCATGTAGTGTGAACCCTAGCTGGATTTAAAAATTAATGATTCCACTTAAAGAATATACTCTTATTCCTGAGTGTGATTGTAGGACAAATGTCTTACCCTGGCATCAGTCACTTTAAATTCTCTCAGAATGTACTGTGGCATATTATACTCTGCCATTGGGTCCACCACAAAATACTGGTACCTGGCCGACCTCTCACTTGGCCAATACTGATGGCACTTTTCCTGTAAATACAAGTTATATTTTCATTTACCGACTTCTTAAAGAGTGCATAATGACAGAAGTAGAGAAGAAAATGTAATGTTTCTATGAAATATATTCATCATGATAGATGGATGAAATTCTTCTTGCAAAAGTACATATATGGAATAGGGATTGACAAACTAGCTTTTGAAAGTTTAAACTAACTGAACCATAACATTAACGTTACACTAACTATATTTTCATACTATGATGTATTTATGTGACACAGAAATGATCATACTGCATCAAATAGAAATATCAAATAAAATCCTTATCAGAAGTGAGAAAACTCCCTCAAATTTGTAATAAGTTTTATTGTCCTAATTTTGCTTAACTTAAGGAAGTGTGGGATGGGTTGACGGAAAATGACGATCTGTAAAAGAAATGCTTCTCAGACTGTCTTCAGGAAGTTGCTTTTCAGACTGTCTACAGGAAGGTCCTTTTAAGATTGTCAACAGGAAGTTGCTTTTCAGACTGTCTACAGGAAGTTGCATTTCAGACTGTCTACAGGAAGGTTCCCTTCACACTGTCTACAGGAAGGTCCTTTTAAGATTGTCTACAGGAAGTTGCTTTTCAGACTGTCTACAGGAGGGTACTTTTCAGACTGTCTACAGGAGGGTGCTTTTCAGACTGTCTACAGGAGGGTGCTTTTAAGATTGTCTACAGGAGGGTGCTTTTCAGACTGTCTACAGGAGGGTGCTTTTCAGACTACCCACAGAAAGAGAGATTACTTACTCTTCCCATCTCTCTGAGTTTTGTCAGCATAACAATAATGGTGGAATTGTGCTCCCACAACATTCTCCAGAAATCTTCAGTAGACTCCGCTAGCGGGCCCTGTGTTGCTACATATGCCTGACGGTATTTGTAACCCTGATGAAAGGAAAAGAACTTGTTTGTATAACTTATCGAAATTGTATTGAAAACACATTTATATATATATATATATATATATAAAAAAAAGTAAACAATCATTACCTGTAGCTTTTAGTTGACATGCAAAAGAACACTCTTAGGTTATTAAAACACTCAATATTTTGATTTGAAATACAAGACTTTCCCCCTCCAGTTTAGTATTGTTAGTTTTCCCATTGTTATCCCCATATTATATTTGCCCTTATGCCTATGCAAACAGTTTCACCCCGTTATAAATTTGCCCAGTCTCGAAACTAACAATTAAGGTAAAAATAAAATGGGGGGGGGGGGGGGGGGGGNNGGGGGGGCAAAAGTTTCTCTCTTTACAGTACCATTTGCTGCGTGTTGTGAGGGAGTCAGAGAAGTAAGACAGAAGAACTATACTTACATCAATGAAACTTGCATTGATGTAATCAGAACCGTCCACACCACGAATGGGCTGTAATGCTACTCGAGTTGATTCAACTGAAAAAAGAAAATGAAACGGGTGAGATAAAATACAGTAAGTTGACCTAGCCAAAATTATGGCATGTACATGTGTCTCTTATAGCGTGCTTTCAAGTGTTTTTAGTTCAGAAAAGGCTTTTAAAAAGGACGAATTTTCTTGAAAAATAAGGTTACATAGTTATAGCCATAGACTGAATATAGAGGAATAAGCCTGCCCAAGGTCTGCAGAGTTAATAGGACTAAGCTAACTGAGTTATTATGAATATAAAAGAACTTAAATTTAACAGCAAGTGATTTGAACAACGTGTATTCAAGTTGAATTTTAAGCTATACTTACATGGTAAGATATTGACAAGTCTATTTTTAAATTTGTTGACGGGAAGATTTGCGCTGACAAAGCGATTTGGACTGGCCTTCATATTAGCTAACCTCTGAAAGATGAATTCGTATTTTGTTTCAATGGAATGAATGAAACATAACTAACTTTACAATTAAAAATGATCAATTCTTCAGTAAATTTTACTCATGTTTGAAATCAATATTATTTGATATGGCATAAAAATAAAATGAGCATGAAACCAGGTCTTAATTGCCTTTATATAACAATTTGCAAATAAAATATATAATGGGACCTAAATACCACGTTACCGAAAATACCACCTCACAATAGAAACCTTCAAAATTCAGTCTAATTACCTTTGTAATCTAGGCTTTTTCAACATTTTACCAATACCAATCAGACCAATTTTAACCAGACACTTAGGTGGTTTTAATTGCAGGGTTCCATGGCACCATTCTACATAAATGATGGTTGTATGATAAATCTATTTACGAAATATTATAAAGTTTTTACCTTAAATTCTAACTCCATGCCTGTGACCGTTTCTCCTGGTTCAGGCTGCATTAATTTATGTATATGTACGGACAGGTTACGGGCAGGGACCTCAGTGTTGCCACAAGTCACCGCCTCTAGCAAAGCATCGTGAATGAAGATGTACTGGTCCTCTGTTTGCACCATGTAGTTGCGCTGTGCTCTCAAGCAAGTCACATGACCGTATATGTCCACAGTTTTCTCGTGCTTGATACGCTCCAACATAGCATCTATTACAATGAACGCACCAGTTCTGCCGACTCCAGCACTGTAATGATGAATTATATAATCAATAAAAATATAAATATGGAAAAATGATGTAAACTGAAGACTGCTTTAGATTTTTTAATTTATAATTGTGCTTAGTGCTTTAATGGTCATCAGTATGATGAACATTAATTCAGCATCAAGATACATAACCACTTTGCATCTTTATCTAGAGAGTTAAAATATGGGTAGATAACTAAGTATTTCATTTCTGTTATAGTGTATACATTATTTTAGATAGAACAACAGTTTTATATGATAAATGGAAGCAGATGACTGAATGACCGACACTAAGATGAAAAGGGGATTATCCAAATTTTGACTGACAAGATGTGAAAATTTCTTTGCAGAAATATAACCTTGTAATGTAACATTGACAGGATATTTTAACCTAAAGCTTGACATTTTAGTCTATACTGTTATTTCTAAGATAGTAAACTTTGTGACATTTACCTGCAGTGGACAATCATAGGACCAGCATCAGGTGGGTTACTGGATTTCACACGCCTCATAAACATCAGGAGTGGGGTGGGGTGATCTGGAACACCATGGTCAGGCCAGGCTGTGAACTGGTACTGCCGTACTTCTCTCTTCTCAGGGAATCCATACTGTAAGGTGGATGAAAAATCAAAATTCATTAAAAATGAAATGATAGTCATAATAACATATGCAAATATATGTACAGATTTACATCCACAAATACCAAAATGTAAATGTGTATGGACATCAAAATTTGTAGTGTTTTTTTTTCGTCAAACTCGATTTCACAAACATCCCCTAATGTTTTCCTTACAAAGATTTGCTCATCAAATTCAAAAGACAAATATATAATCATACAAGATAGAAACAAAGGGAGAGAAATGACTACAGACAGAGAGAACAAGTATTCTGAAAGTATTGCTGAAACAATGCATGTCCCCTAACATTGTAAAAGAAAGGACAGCAACTCATACTTTAAAATTGGTCAGCCATACCAAAAGTCAAATTAACCTGTAACTACTTATAATGAAGCTACACATTGATCTCCATTACTGAATGCATGGCGAACAATTTCTGGGAAATGGAAGTGTGACAGACTGACACATGGATAGACTGACACATGAATGAATAGTAAATTAATAGTGTCCCCAAAAAAACTAGTAGGAGATAAATAAGTGCAATATCATACCCTTGAGATGTGGAAAGTTCTGATGGTGTAAGTGGAGAGCTCTGTAACATCCACCAACAGAATCTGCATCACACCGTAAGTCTCAGCGCCTCTGTGTGGCCAGTACTGATCACACTTGATCTGAAAGAATATATCATGCAGAAAATTAATCACTGGACTTTAATTGAATCTAACCGGTATGCCCATTTCATTTGCATAGCTAGTACTTATCAAAATTTTTCACT
>JACSZP010016053.1:0-10332 GCA_016161895.1 Pinna nobilis | reverse complement strand
GGGGGGGTAACAATACTACAAACAGCTTCAAAAATATCCCCACCAAGTGAGATTCGAAGCTAGCATAACGCGGCAAAGGGCAAGCCCGAATACACGCAGAGTGATTCTGTGTTTCAGCCTCTACAATCCAACTTATCAATATTTTTGTTTATGAATGTATCAAACAGCATACGAATAAACAAAAACATACTTTTTCTGCTATTTCCTGTTTCTTGGCTAATCTTGTCCTAGAATTTCGTCCCATCGAAGGCATTTTCGATCGGGTTGTCATCGTTGGAAATATGTAAACAATTTTAGAGAACTCCTACAAGGGGCATAACTCTAGTAAATTGATGTTCCCTTCGAAATGCTATACATATAGCCAGTGCGTGTGTCAACTTGTATAGGTGTATCTACCTTTCACGTAGTTCCATATTTGGCGAGTGAATATTGCGCCATTAGACCTTTATTTATAAGAAAATGAAATAGACAGGAAAAAAATCAATCAATCAATAAACCAAAAAATAAATAAATAAATAAATAAATAAATAAATAAATAAATAAATAAATAAATAAACAAATAAACAAGGACTTATAAACAATATAAGTCCTTCAAATAAAAATATAAATAAATAAGAATTATAATTAAAATTCTTGTATTCAATAAATTAAATACACCAAGAAAAAGATATTGATTATCTTTTTTAGAATAATTATCGCTATACTGTAACGTGGCATAATTGATGCAGCTCAGTTTAAAAATTACCCTTTAGTATATATTTCATATATCAACAATTGACCAATATAGGGCCTACAGTCATGGAAAGCCAATCATAAGACAACGTTAACAAACCTATACCAGAGAGTTAAACATATCTGACAGTTTAATTGTGCATTTGCTCTCGGTGGTAGAATTTTTTGTTGGCAAGGTACGACAATTATAAAAAAAACAACCTTCTTTTCTTTGTTTCCATCCTTAATTTACACCAAAGACGTTTATCACACATACACGTATCTGTTTACGCATATTAAAAAGGATGATATCGAAAGTTTGCATCCTGTAAAACTCATCATAAATGTAAATGACAAGGTGATGGAAATTCATTTCAAAATGAACACAGACATGTCAAAAAAAATGATTTGCTGGGACAGTTGCATTGAAATTGAAGTGGAAATGACATTAAACGTTTTTTAATAGCCTATTTAAAATGAATTAAATGGAGAGAAAAAATAAAAAGTTGCACCAGTTTTGGTATATCACTGTATTATATAAGAGATAACCGAATTTCAACGTGATTACATTTGTCAGCCCACGGACTCAGAAATAGATCATGGACATTCAGTAGACCTACATGTAGGCCTACTATGTTGTTATCTCAGTACATAGGCACTAAACTCCTTGTAAGGTCAGAAAATATTTTCATGTTACATTTATTTCTGAATTATAATTGATCTATCACTTCTATTATATTATCATGTAGGTCTTTTATTCTCTACTTTCCCTTGGGACACTGCCTTTTCGTTCAAAATATCGTATTACTTACATTGTGTATTATGTAGTTAAGTTTAACTTTCACTTTAAGCGAGTCATATTGGTCTTTAAACAGTTGGTGACCTAACTTGAGGTTTGGTTCGACCCTTTATAAAATAGTTTTACGAGAAGTGTTAAAGATGAATATTATAGGATGTATATTTCATGTACTCTTTTTTCCCCTCCACCGATTATCATTTTTGTTTGTCAGTAATGTGTAAGGTAGCAGATATTGGAAATTGATACAGAAAAATGCATGTATATAAAATTGTTCTTAACTATTTTTTAATTCGAAATACAATATAAGGATTGGTAACCTAAAGAATACGCCGAAGGCCTTCGTTTGTGTTTTTTAGGAACAAGAAGTCCGTTAATTATTGTGTGAAAGTTACAATCGACATGTCCATGTACTTGTTAAACCATATTGTACTTAATAACGAGAACAAGATAGATATTAGTAATCCCTAACACTCCAGTCTTCTCACGATATTAATGTAATGATATAGCTTAAGTGTCGTTGTTAGTCTTCATTGATACGGCTCAGAAAGGTAGCCCTACGTATTTCTGCTTCAAGAGTCCCGAAAGATTTGTCAAGCAAAAGACAGTCAATTGCTGGGGTTTTTTTTTTCAATATTCATGTAAATCTGGATATTAATATAACATACATGTAGTTGTAGGTCTAAAGTGGAACGTGTCTTGAGTGAACACTTAAAACAAAACACCACCCCCCCCCCCAAAAAAAAGAAATTAAGTAATTACTTATATATCATGTTCCTACTTTTTAGATTTACCGGAGGTATTACCAAAAATTAGGAACATGCTATGTATAAAACCTACGCAAAATATCAGCTGTCTTCAAAGACCACAAATACGTGACCGGAGGGGTGTTTTTTTTTCAAAACTGATATCACGTGTATCAGAAACCATTATGTGCAATCGAATTTATCCAAACAAGCCAATTATTAAGTCTCCTCTGGGAAAAAATCAATGCACCAGAGAACAGTTGGGAGTTCACATGAAACCTTAAGGTATATGTATAAGACATTGCGTGTATAGGCCCGTCTTCCAAATGAAACATCGCAAACAATAATAACATTTTGTTTAGTCTGAGAGACCGAGTGAAATTTCTGAATGAGCACGTGGTGTAAGTTTCAATGCAGACCAGTGTTATCTATTGTTACTGTCACTGTAAACATTGTCTGCTTCCACATGGGATACGAGATGTACAAGCTTTTACTCATGGACACAATATAAATGCCCCAACAACCTTCCTCCCATTCCTGATCTGACCTTCTTGTAATTAGGCTTCTCATAGTTTCGAAAGTCAATTCCAATTTGTGAGCATGTTGTTTGAATTCCCTTGTTACGTTGCGCTATCCCTTTCCGAAAGCCTGCTTATGTTGAAAAGCTGATATATCCGACTGAAGAAACGGTGTCTTCCCAGAGGAACAGGTGAATTTTAAAATTCAAGTTTGTCACAGAAGACATGTACAGGGGCTTTTTTTCAGAACATCGACTAAGTGTATTGAAAGTAGAGAAGTGAAATGTACATGAATCATTGACCTAAAAATAATCGTGTACAAAAATTCAACCACTTCCTCTCATATGACTTAATTATACACCTGCACACATAAATAAGATAGCATAAACACTTCATTAGTTTATCAGTTTAGTTTTTACAGAATATTTTACTGACTATAAATGTTTAAAATTCTAGTTTTATAGAATACCATAATTACCATTGTATTCCTTTAGCCAGTATGAGCAGTGGTTATCAAATATGTTTGCAGAGTGTTCACTGTTTAATCTTTATTCATTGTTTTTCATTTTAGTTTTACAAATTGCCTATAACGTTGATTTATCTGGCCTAAACACGGTTTAACATTTTAGTTTATAAAATACTTATAACACTGATTTAGCTAGCATGAACAGTGTTTTTAAATACTGCAATTTCATTCAATAATTTGAACCTAAATAACTAATTATTTTAGTTTTCAGAATGTCTATAACATTGATCTAGCTGGCATGAACAGTGTATAATATTTTAGTTTCAGAATGTCCATGGCATTGATTTAGCTGGCATAAACATTGTTGAACTTTTAGTTTACAGAATTCTCATAGCACTGATTTAGCTGGCCAAGGCCAGTTAAATCGATGTTATTGACAATTTTTAAGACAAAAATGAAATGCGAGTAAAATATAACCAGTGAACTCTCTGCACACTATTTTTAGTTTTACATTTTTTTATTGAATTGCATTTTTGTGTTATTTGTCTCTTTTTGTTTTGGCCATGGTTTTTCTGCTTTTTGATATTTGCATTTGATTACCCCTTGCAATTGGTATCTTCAACTATCGCATTTTGTACAGAATGCCCATTGCAATGATTTTGCTGGCATAAACATTGTTTAACATTTTAGCATACAGAATGCTCGTAACATTGATTTAGTTGGCACAAACAAAGTTTAACATTTTACCTTACAGCATGTTCCTAGCATATGCTTTGCTGGCATTATCATTCTGTTTCTCAGCGTCTGGAGCTTTAGAATGTGTATGTGCCAACGGATTTCATCATATTTGGTCAGGACCTGATACCAATGCCAGTGTCATTGGCATTGCACACACTGGCGATTGCCTCCAACTTGCGGGAAATATGACATTTACAGACCAACAGCGGTGGGCAAACGTCCGTTACCAAAGTCAAGTATGTACAAGAACGCTATATGTGTGACTAAGACTTCATTAGAGAGAAACTAGAAACTAAGTTTTGGGGATCTTAAAACTTTAGCTTTGGCATCACACACTAGTCAAACTCTGTTTCCTGGCTAACGACGGTTAATTGGTAGATGATGATTCTCATATGGAAGGATTTGTCTTTTGGGCATGGTCCTGGCTTGCACTATATTAAACATGCATGCTTTGTGAAATCTTTCCGTTTCTACACACTTTCACTATCGCTTTTAAAGAGTTAGCCTCTCCATTTCGTTACGGCACAGAAAGCTCCCCAATGCATGTGTGGCATCATCTGTCTGGAAATGGGTACCGTAAGGATTTTTCACTTTTTCTGAATATTTATAGATAGCAGTCTGAAAGAGCGAATTCATGCGAATCATGCATCAATTTATTCACATTCATTAACGGTAGTCATGGCAATGACAAATTTGTGAGCATTGTCCTACTGAAACAACATGTATGTACAAGTACTGAGCTTTCTATCGCTATAGCGTTTGGCATTTTTTTTTTCTTAACTTGCCCAAAAGTTATACAATGTATACATGTACCATGTATTTTTCGCCCCTTTTGGAGATAAGCCAACATATGAAAATCATCAGCAACAGATAACCCGAAGCTGTAACCTTGTCTGTTGATGAAAGTCATTGCCATCTTGCAATGGTTTTAGAAGATAATTTGAGTTACCGATGACCTACGTCATTAGACCTTGAAAGAATATTAGTATTTGAGGATTTGAAGACGCCAAGAGTGTGAATGTGTTTATGGTAAAAAGAATTCAGCATTGAAGATACATGTATTTTCTTAAATAAATAACAGCAAGCAATGATCTGTTTTAATGTTATTTGATACATACATTTGTACAAACTTCATGAAGAGATATATTGTGAGATTATAGTTCAGTAGATAATACTTTTTGGTCATGGTAACAACCATGGCTTCAGTTACTTCTTAAACTTCAGATGAATCAGCGCATGGCTGTTATCCAATACTGTAACATTATTTTGTGTGCGTTGGGTGTGGCATGCCAACAGGCGACTTGGACTCCTTCCGGACACCAGGTCCCATCCCATGAAGGATTTGCAGTTGTTTTCCACTTTGAGACCTACATTATTGTAGACTTGTCATATTTTTAGGACTAGGATTTTCGAATATCCATTGATACTTCTTCGAGTTATTTGTCCGTATTGTTCTGATTACTATGATGTCCTAACATCTCGACGAAAACTGAACGGAATTAATGACATTGTTCGTTGATTGCTTGGTTGCTAGTATTGTCGTTCAACTTCAAGAACCCTTCATGTATTTCGAGACGTTGATGAAATAGCCAGAGAGCAGAAATGCTAAAAATTAGGGCAATCCTGTTTAACTTTACAGCACAATGCTAAAGCCGGACTCATAAACGACCATAGCATTTTCTGCGTATCGTCTGCTGTAAATAAACCGTCTTGGTTACGTGGAAGTGAATTTTTATTTGTCAAAAAATAAAAAATAAAATTTATAAAGGGTAAACTTTGCTCTCGGTTTGAAAAACAAGACCCAGATATTTCTAGAAGCTTTTACACACCCTTTGGTGAAGCTAAGTCAAGGCTTAGTCAGTTTGAAGGACGCTGTCGCAGTTCTATGTCATTGCTATTACCGTTATGTTGAGTGAAACTAGCACAAGTAAGGCCATTTGTTTTCGAACAGTCTTATTATTCTACCAGTCTTATTCGAACTTTCACAATAGATCATGGGAAGTCACATATTTTGGTTCCGGCATAGGAAAGTGAGGCCTAAAGTTCACTGGTCGTCTTCCCAAACCGTTAGAGTATCCAACGTGAATGCTTCAAATTCGTCTTTCATACAACTACAATGTATACTTGTAAAGGTAAGATGTGTTTAATCGCCAATTCTTGAATTTGGATTTCTTTATAGAATGCATGGATTACCAGAGATTCCTTGTCTTTTCGGAACTGTTCTGGTGCGTACACTTAGTAAAATCAATCTATTCTTACTTTTTTTATTTTTTGCGGAATAAATATGTCAGAAAAAGTAGACCAGAAGTAGCAGTAAACTTTTTTTGAGTTCAGAAAGGATTAAGCTTGTCTCTGGTCATCTCAAACATCAATGATTTTTTTTACATGTAGTCCATCAATCTAGATTTATAAATTTACAATGTAAGACTGGCGGTGCCAATTTCTAAAGAAAATGGTAGGAATCTGTGCTTGTTGATCAGTGAACATGAATATTCAATGTAGTCGGCTTGTCAAGAATCTAGCGTTTTTAAATTTCTCGCATATATACACGCATTATGACGTTTCCCGAAAGAGAGAGAGAGAGAGGAAAAACTGGTAAAGAATAAAACATAATTGGTCTAAAGGCTAAAAAAATATCTTCTAGGCATATCTTGATAAAGGATACGTAGTTACCGGTATCTCAGAGAATACATGACCATGAAAAATGTTATAAAACCCTAGCATTGTATATACATGTATTCTAGTTACTGAACGTTTAAATTAATGTTAGTTCTGTATGTGTTTTATCAGAATCAGAAATATCTAACGACAGCAAGATTCAGTTACCCGGATGCCCGCGTATTGTTACACGCCAAGAATGGAAAGCAATGAGGCCTTCACAAAATATGCCTCTCTTAGACGCAACACCAAAATATGCATTTATTCATCACGGTGCCACAGGCGCGTGCCATACACAAGCTGAATGTGCATCAATAGTGAGAAACTACCAACAATACCACATGACAGCGCCACCTACTGGACATGGTAATTTTGGTTGCGAATCTAGAAATCTACAGCTATGGTCACTGTCGGTTTTAATGAATATACGAAGACAAATAATTTGTTAATTTCTCGGTTCACTTCGCGTCATAACGTCAGAATTGTAATAATTGAAAATTGCAATGCTTTCTTTTTTAAAGTTTCATTTATTTAAGGGAGCTACATTTTGTGTGCGTATACATATTGTAGTGATAAATCGCCAAAAGTTAAAAGTTGACATAACTATATTTCTAATGATTAAACAGCTTGCATTAATTACTTCCCTGAAATAATGTCATTTTTTCATTTTCACTGGCCCTGACAGAGGCCTAGTGCTTATAATGACATCAGAGATATCAGGCTTCATGTATAAGCTAGTCTTCTCCGGGCCAATATCATAACACACTATAAAATACATGTTGGTCTATACAGATCATGATGTAAGTCTATCATTAATACCGAAGAACGAAGTGTGAAGTCACAACAATTAAACGATATAGGGTAATACTAATTAAAAGATTGATATTTTCCTTAATATGATTTGATATGCAGTTTGTGTACAAATTAAACAAAATCTTTTGGTGGTGTTACTAGATTTCTGGACATATTTCCTCTACTAATAGAGAAAGAGTAGAGTTAAAATGCACGAAAATTAATGATACACTGTTCGAAGTTGCATATGTATATTTATGGCGTGGAATCAGATTTTATCGTTTCATTGCAGGCTGGTGGGACATTGGATATAGCTTTGTTGTGGGAGAAGATGGCAATGTGTACGAGGGACGTGGATGGGACGAAATTGGGGCACACACAAAGGGTTATAATGGCGTCGGTCTAGGTTTGTTTGTTTGTTTTTGCTTTACGCCACACTCGAAAATCTCTGTCATATGATGGCAGCCAGTTTTTATTGGTGGAGGAGACAGTCCGGTTCCCGATGTACCCGGGAAAAGGCCATCGGCTATCCGCAAGTAAACTGGCAAACTTTCTCACATAATCAGTTTGGGTTCCAGCGAGGCTCGAACCCATGATGACAAGAGGTGAGAGACCGAGTGGTTCAAAGCGCGAGGGTCTTACCATTCGGCCATGGAGACTCAACGTCAGTCTAGCTAAAGCACGAGGTGTATTGCATGGGCAACGCTGCATTCACTTTAAATATTGCTATTGTTGTGTTGAAGAAGGTTAGATCAATTTGAAACTTAATTTGAATGGAAATTTTTAAACATCAGAATAACCAGCCTCATCCAAGTCATGATTTCCTTTCAATTTTCCAAATTTCGATGTTGTTTTTTTTTTCAAAATTATAATTAAACGTCATTGAGCCTAACTATCAAAGAGTATAGCGATATCAAAAATAAGATTGCACATACAAAGGTATTTTGTATTGTGAAAATTACCGCAATGTGATTTTCTTTTTCCTGAAAACTTAAATGCATGAATTTTAGAGGGTAAAATCTAGCGAAATGCCCAATGTGTATCAAACTTCAACTGAAGACTTTAAAGATTTATTTTCAATGATAACCATTATACTAATGTCCGTAAGCCAGACACATTTTGTACTGCCTAATTTTGGTCACTGCAACTTTAGAAGATACTGATAATCATGTAATTAGAAAATCATGCACAAATGAATATTAACAATCTAAATACATATAATATATTTGAGAGTAAAACCAATGAATATATTTAAGGGGTAAATGCAAGGTTTTCTTAAAGTCCAGACATTAAAATGAAAACTTTGTAATACTTATGTGTTTTCTCTGTTGCATCTCCAGGTATTTGCATCATTGGGGATTTCAGAACGCGTCTCCCGAATGACGCTGCCCTGTCTGCGGTGAAACAGTTGATACAGTGTGGAGTGGACAACGGTAGGATACTGACCAATTACACGCTGAGAGGACACCGTGATATGGGCAGCACAGAATGTCCAGGGCAGTCATTGTACGACTTAATACAAACATGGCCACACTATTGGAAGAATTAACATGGCGGTTATCAATCAAGATGCCCAATTATTAAATATGAATTTACTTTGTTATCTATCTTGTAATGGTATTTTGAATCAATTTTGATCTCATCTACTGAGTTTTTCATATGCATTCCTGATAACATGTATGTGTCTGCTGGTAGGGACGTTAGATTCACTGCTTTTTCTCCCACACTTGGCCGTGAAAGACAATGTTTACCCGTGAAAAGATGGCTGAACGTAACACCAAGTTCCATGTGTACATGTACACACATTCTAGGCGTGAAAGTGTGGGAGAAAAAGAATCAAACATGGATGTGTTGAGTGGAAAAGGAAATTTAAGCCCTCGTGGTAAGAATCTGAAAGTCCAATCCGAAAGAAACCCTCTTTAAGCTTTAGCAAAACTAATGCAAATCCAAAATGAGACTAGATGGACTAGATGTGCGGAATGAGTCAATTTCCTGTGTTACAAGTTGAAAATTCATGGCAAAACTAAATACTACTAAGCTAGAAATTAAGAGCCTGCGATACAACTTTTGGGAGCACAGTTCACACTCTTCAATAGGGACGCTATTGGGATACTTATGAACACCAGATCCAATAGAATTTTCGTAGTTAGATAGTAGTCTAACCTGCCTTACCGACCTACTGAATTAAAGGAAAACCTGTCTTATGTGACCTTAAAATATGGCCCCCCAAAATCACTTTTTCCTATATATAAATCACCTGAATTAAGAGACCACCTGTCATATGTGACCCTTTTTGCTCCTTCCCTTGGACGGTCTCTTACAACAGGTTAGACTGTACTTTAACTTTGGGTAGAGAAACCTGATAAATTCGAAGGAGGAGGGATTGAGGGTCTTGACTGTCTCGAACTCCTAAGATTCGATCACAGTGCATGCCTTTTGAGTGGGTACATTATCTTACAAAAGTGGAAGGTATCAGTGTCCTATTTTCGATGTAGCTATTCAAAACCAGACGACCTGGGCGAACAGAATATTGTAAGTTGCTGCTGTTCAGCCCTAAGTATGGCTACACATCTATAAACAAATTTGAGACATTAACCCTTCACAAAAATAACGCTTGTTAAGAGGATTTATGCAGTGTGGCAAGATACATTTTATGCAGAACATAATTTCGAGCATATTTTCAGATCTTTTGGTAATTTTTTTAATGGCAAGATAATTTAAACAAATTAAGCACAACGTCAATTGTCGGTGTATTAGGAGGAGAAGCCAAAGACGTGCATTTTTTCAAGATGTCCGACCATTAGGTCTTCTGAATTTAACAACAGGCCCAAGGGGCCTTAACGGTCACCTGAGTAAACATTTGGTTGAAATTGGCCCACCGGTTCTTGAGATGAAGCCTGATATATG
>JACSZP010016045.1:15001-25349 GCA_016161895.1 Pinna nobilis | reverse complement strand
CAATACTTAATACAAGAGAATGAATATTCCCTCTTTGAACTAAGTATCATCCGCTAAGTCATCATCTCCGAATTCTACAAAGCTAAGGAGCTTGTTTGCTTCCAAATACGCCGATATTTAGAGCGTATATTTGCCTGCAGGTTTGTTGTTGTTGCTGTTGTTGTTGCTGTTGTTGTTGTTGTTGTTGTTGTTGTATTCTTTTTCTATTCAAATCAAAATCGAGCATCTGTTCGTTATATTGTGTCGCTCAGATTTTATTGGCAGAAAAAAAAGTCAGTCACAACTGTACCCGGGAAAATAATAACGGACTATGACAAGTAATGCAAACTTTTTCCCAAAATCAACTTAGGTTCATGCTAGGCTAGAATCCGCGTTGACTATATATGATAAATTTAAATGTTTAAAGCGCAGAGTTGTAATTGTTCGGCCATTCAGTATATTTGTCAACAATACATTTGAATATAAATTTCGGTTAAAATAATTCATAGTCCTGAATTAGATATGCAGTACGATACCAAAACAAAACAATCAATTAATTAAGATGCTTTGCAGTATTTCTTGCTGAGATAGTGTTGAAGGTTCTATCCGACCATTCAAGTTTGAAAACATGTCAAATCTAGCTTTTGATTTGTTGTTGCTACTGCTACTGCTACCACTGTTGTTATTGTGAATCCCACTCTTCAAATTTTGATTTTTTTTTTCGGCTGTTCGCCTCATTGAACAGGCAAGGGGATCTTTAGCTTGTCGGTACTCACTGCGACACGGAGCATCAAATTTTTTTCAAATAGCAATCGAGGAACAGTCAGAAGGTTCGCGTCCCATTGCGCTTCGATTAGTCTCTCGTTTCATATATGAGCATTACACTTAGATTCTCCTGAGCCATACATCATCATTTTTTTTGTAGAAGTTCAATATGTGCAGAATATTCGTTTTCCAGCTTGTAATTATTTCGGAAGACAATGTCGAGGACAATAATGCCGTTACAGTCGTATGTACAAGACATGTAATTTGCACAGTATTGAAGTATTGAACACGAAAGTACAAATACATCTTTCAAGAACGATTGAAAGCCCCAGATACACGGAGAGTAGACTTTCCCAGTTTAATTGATTTCCCTTTAGTCTGTCTGCTGTAAGTCAAATTATATACTTAACAAAAGGAGAAATGTTACTTTTTTCATAAATAACCTTACCATATCATTTAGAAACGTTTCATTTAATTTTCTCGATGTAAATCTTTCTTTCTTTGGTTTCTCTTTTTATATTATGTTACAAAATGACATTATCTTCCTTCGCATTATCAACAATGCCCTTTTTCGTTGCTTATTCCTCGGATAGTATATCGGACATATTACTTTAAACATATTTTCTACGAAAGTAAACATTTTGCATTTTTTCTTTAAAATAATAGTTTTTTTTATCTCCGCATCACATGAGATACTGCGTGCAGAATGCTCTGCTACTCGTTATATATACCGATACCGACAGGCATATCACCGATGTATTCGAAATACAGAAATCTGATTCGTTGCCGCAGGACAATGAATTAATTGATTTGTATAATCGAATGCTGTATTTAAATGATTCGTTGGCTGGTGATCAGATTGACTCTAGAAGGAACCCTGTACAACAGTCAGTGGTGTATTGATCCATACTAGCACACCAAAGCTAATGTTTTCAACGCGCTCACTAATACCAACATAGACAGGATCATTGCCTAGTCTCTTTCTTTCCTTTCTTGTGTTTATATTTAATTAGGCCTTGGTTGGCTCTCTCGATTCTTGGATTAGATTAGGCTTTGCAGACCAGCTTCAGCTGTGCTTGACAGTTGACGGAGCGAAATTCGAAGCAGTGACAGTTTCAAATTGTGAGCGATCTGATCGAAAAAGACGATTGGTAGGACTGACGTTTTATCTTATGTTAGGAGCGGCTTTACTTCTCTGGGACCGACCAGTTTGATTCAAACAGGAGCTTCCCTGAGTATCAGCATTGTTCTTTCTTTTACTGAAGGTGAGTGATTTTTATCAAATAGCTACATTCTTTTTTTATATAGATTTTAAATGTCAACAATTATGTTGATAGAATTTTTTTTCAGGCTCTTTTGAATGTCTCTTTTAGAGAGAAAAACGCCAAACTCATTACCTTAAATCTCATTTGAACTATTTTCTGTTTCATTAGCATTATTGTTCTTTTTGTTACTATAATCATCCTCTACAATATCGTTGTGTGCATTACAGTTATTATAAGCAGTGTGTTTTAAGTGGTCGTGGTATTTCCATTAAGTCAAAATCATTATCACTAGTAAAATCTAATATCATAATTATTTTCATTTTGAGCATTATTAAAATCATCCTCATTATCACTATCATCATCATCATCATCATCATCATCATCATTTTAACCATTCTCTTTATATTTATTCTGATTATAACCCTCACTTTTACTTCTTTTATCCAAATTTTTTCTCTGTAATTGAGAGTTTAGATTTGATGGCTTACATCTTTTTTTTATTCTAGACCACGTATATCACAGTTAATTGAATCTCATAAATCTACAGGTTTTTTCAGCGCAGATAAAATCTATCAGGTTCTGACACTAGGACGGACAAGCACTAAGTGATTATCTTTCTGTGGCGCTCTAATATAAGAACCCTTCTGACTGTCAAATCCCAACATGATATCAAAGATTTATTCCTGCTCAAGTTTTCTTTAAGTTAAACGAGTAATGATCTAAACTGATGGAATTTAAAAGCTGAGATACTTTAGCATCACTTCCCGTACATCTGCCGAATTCCTAGGGTAATCACCGCTTTGGAAGTGTGTCAAATTCATAAACTTGCGCGCACACACACGGTGAGAAATCATTCTTTGCGTAATGTAGAGCGGTGTATTTACAAACACCGGCTTAGAAATTACTGGCATCACATACTTTCAATTTTAGTGAAGCAGAATTACCGTGGATTTATATGGCATTTCTTTTCCTCTGTTTGGCAGCGATAGGGTCAGTAAATGCCAAAAAAAGTCAAGGCTTAAAGTTTTTCTTTTCTAGAATATTTCCGAAAAATGAGAAAAAAACTTTTCAAAATAGCAATTTTTATTCTATTTAGTATTTTATCAATGCATTCTTAACATTCAATATACGATGATTGTAATATTGATGAGGCTGATGAGGAGGATGTTGATGGGTATTACGGAGGTTGCGCTTATTATCATCATTTTTTACTATTACTGTTGTTATTATTACTGTTATTATTATTATTATCATCATTATCATTATTTTTTAGCATAATTATTGTTATAATAATAATAATAATAATAATTATTATTATTATTATTATTATTATTATTATTTTTATTATTATTATTATTATTATTATTACCTTAATTATCGTCATCTTATTCTAATTAATGTCATCATCATTTATCATTACAACGACATTGTATAACATTTGTTTTTGTCGTTGCTATTCTCTTCATCACCATTATTGATGCTATTGCTAATGTTTGAAATGCTGGCGATGTTCATAATGCTGTTGTATATGTTCTTTTATATTTTGTGTTGTTCTTGGTGTTGGTGTTGTTTTGTGCGTTTGTTTACAATCTTGATCTTTATTCTTTCCTTACTCTTCATCTATCATATAAACCAATTTTTTTCATCTCACACCCAGACATATCACTTCACTTGAAGTAAGCATTACTCATTTGATTCTTTCGGAGTATGCTTTTTCCGATAAAATGCCGGTAGTCTTTTTTTTCCTGAAATTGCTTGAAGAATTGCAGCCTTGCATGGAAAAATCTTTTACTTGCTGCCTAAAAAACAATTGCATTTTATACATCATTTAGCAACTCGGTAATTCAAAGTAGATTTCTTTATTGATTTTCGCCAACCTTTTTATACATTCAGTGAAACAAGAAGGACGGTTTTGATTGGCGAAATGTCGCAAAGACGTGATAATTCCATGATTTCGGATCATTAGGCAAAATGGTCTTTTCTCGGAATACTTCGCAAACCAGAGAAAATAATTACACTAGAATGCACAGCTTTTAAAATGTAACGACTCAAGATAGCAAAAACAAGAATTATCGACTGTAATCTAAGGCTGATAAAACTGATACGAAAACAGCCCAAATCGACTTCGACACGCAACGAAAGACCTTTACAGATGTGGTAGAACAAAACTAGGTCAAAAGCTAATACTGACTCTCTCTCTCTCTCTCTCTCTCTCTCTCTCTCTCTCTCTCTCTCTCTCTGTCTGTGTGTGTGCTTGTTTCTGACTCTCTGCCTTTCTGTGTCGCTTTCTTTCTATGATTTCCTTCCTGACTTTCTCTCTCTATCAAGTATTACTTCTCACTGTAATGAAAATCAAGGTCGATATTGTAATTATAACTTATCTAATTAATAAAAAGTTATTCAAATTTGAAGTATAAGTGCGCGTGCTAATTTACAAATGAATTTTATATTCTTTACATATTTTACAAAATGCCAATAGAGTATATGACAACAAATTGAATTGCAATTTAATTATTTTATTGTCGACAAAACTCTGATGACACGAGTATAGGTGACCCCTTATCTTCAGAAGCACAGCGATATTTAAGTGTAGTGTAAATTATTCACAATTTCACAAGAGATACGTGTTACCAATAATGCATTGTAATGTTAGATTGCTATCAAGTTTCACATTTCTATCGACAAAAAAACATTAAATTCTTATGTATACCTTCATTCGGCATTTGCTGTAAAAACAAAATTTAAATTCCATCCCATTGTTGTTGCCACAAATTAAATTTGCTCACGATTAATTATAGATATCCAAAGTATAAATAAGAAAGAACACATGGTGCAAAGGAAAGTAGTTACCTAGTGTATTTTTCCAATTAAATTTGTATAACGGTGAATGTCGTTAAATGACAATCGAAATATATTCTCTTTACTACAGTGTGTTTTGTATCCTTGCTTACATTCGTGTGTTTGTCTTCAAACATACTACTATAACCTAAAGGGGGCCATAGAGGAAATTGAAATCCAACCGCTAAAAAACTGGTTTTTATCAAAATATATATAGATATGAGGTTTCGACAAGTTTGTCATAACATATTTGATGCCTAAAAGTAGACACCTGCAGAAAACACAATTATCTCCCTTTAGTCAGTCCTAAGAGATCTGAGAATCCTCGCTTCACGCGATGAACAAGACATTGATAAAATTGAATTTATGAAACACCTGCTCTTTACAAAAAGAAAAAAACCCAGCACCTCGGTCAGTATATGTGATACAACAGAAGTGTTAGAAGATGAAATCTTGTTTTGAATATGATTTTACTACTACTCAAAACATGCATGTTTTCTTTGATACAGATCTTTGTTTTTCTTACCAGTTTGCAACATTCCAACTGAAGGTAACATAATATTATCATGCACTTCAGGGCTGTGTTTGTCAGAATTCTCTCGGCCTTAAACAGAAATTCGCAGTTAAAAGTTATCAACAATACATTAATAAAAATAATTTACTTTCTCGTCTTCGAATTTGCCATACCAGGTACATTCGTCTCAAAGACGTTTTATCATCAATGTGTGTTCGTTGCACCTCTATCTCTTGCCAAGGTATTGGTTTGGCACGTGAGACTGTGAATGAGGTGTTTGTAGTCAGACCACCTGGTGATGGGATCGAATCTGCTCGACTGGCTCTTCCTCTCCCTCGAATGAGTCAGTAAAACCGAGGTTCCGCGTCACAATGGGTATCAGCACGTTAGATAGGCTTAAAGCTTTACAACTCTTTTTGCATGGACCAAAATTGTAGCTTGTTCTCGACAAATGGTGACATATCCTTATAAGTGTAAAAAATCTTCAGCTGGATGATAAACAACGATTTTGAAACGTTTCCATTAATCCCATCCCAATTTTAGTATCTCCATCCGTTTCTGCAGGACCGGGATTCCCGGATTGTCTACATTAGAACAAAACCATATGACAATAAAGATTATGATGTTCGCGTTGACAATACAACGGATATATTTAAGAAGTTGTGATGTAAGCAAACACCAGAAGAAATACAAATAAAATCGAAGATTGCCCAAGCAAAACATTTGTTCTAAATCTAAAAGATATTTGTCAAATTGCTGCATGATGAATGTTTTGAAATACGAGTCCTAAAGCGGATTATCGATGAAAATGGGCCGAAGAAGCCGACGGAATCAGCATAACGATTTTCAATTAATATTACACATCCTGCATCGAACGAATTTTATTTCCGGTGGTGTTGCCTAGCCAACAAAGAAGATCAAACTCTTCGTTTTCTGTGATCTTTTGAATCGCCGGTTTATCTGAATCGATCTAGTCTATGTTGTATTCTATCTACTGCATAAAATGGAAACACACAATAACTAGAAAACATACTCATTTTTAAATTGAATGTTGCTTTTGTCATGAAAGTCATTTGAGATTTCTTTTTGCTTAAAAATTTATGAATTTCAGTTTTAATTTTAAGGGTTTCAACATATTTTTTTCATTGAGAATTTCAGTTTTAATTTTAAGGGTTTCAACATATTTTTTTCATTGAATAATATAGTATCATGCCTCACTCATTGGAAATTAAGCAAGACAATTTCATTTCATCTTGCGATAAGCCATATTAGTTGTTATTACCCAGAGAGCTAGTATCATTACATTGAGGAACATAGTGACACACTATCGAGTAACCCTTTGATGTGTGCCTCAATCATCTAATAACACGTTTGTTTTATTCAATTACTTGAATCTCAACTTAGCATTTTTATTCGCTAATATTGAAATCTCTTATAAAATATAAAATCTATAAATCAGATAGTTTAAACGTCATCAAAATAGATGAAAAACAAAAAGAAACATAATTCAAGGAAAGCCATACCGGTACAGCATCACAGCCTATTGGTAGTCACGTTTGTTTATCGCTGAATAATTTATGTTGGTGTAATCTTACTATCATATCTTCAGTGGAAGCACCCATCTGGCAAGGGACGTAACTCCATCCAGATAGTATGATTTTAAGTACTGTTTCTTTTTCGTTTCATTTTAAATTGAAAGTAGCGTAATCTGCAGTTGGTAAAACATACACATTTATAAGTAACATCGATATATAAAAGAGTACTTGCTAGGGCGCATCCCGGTTCCCTTCTTTTCAGAATTACCTATTAAAATACGATGGCTTCATACAAATTATTCAAACTGCATGAGTTTTTACAACCAATCATAACATAAATCATTTGTTTGTAATACATAACGGGATTAGAATGTACACGATAAAAAAATACTTGAGAGGTAAAAGAAATCCATACCGGATACCATAAAATTATTTTGGAATTACGAGTCAGTTCGTATTTCTTCATAAATCGGCTTCTAGAAATACAAACGACGACATTCAAAACAATAAAACTAATACACGCAGTGTTTATTTGATTCCGTGTCCAACATTTTTTCTGTGGATTCGCGAGTTTGTGAAAATGCTATCTCATGTATTGGTAACGAGAATAAATCGTATGACACCAATTCTTTAAAAACCCTCATTTTCTGCAAAATCGATAATATCTCGCCAAAATGGTAGCAGTCTATGTAATTACAGCAGATCTAGCTGAAATGAAGTCGGGATGTGATAGAACAGGTTACATGAAGATCGCGTTCTTTCGAGGAAATAAGAGTTTTATGTGTAATAAATTTTGACATTTTATGCAATAACGACTATTCCTCACGAACAGGGCATGATTATTATTCATGATGCTTTTTACTTGTCTTTATTTCTACGGTTTGTACTGTGCGCTGTTATATAAAAAGAACACAATAGATTCGTTCAGTTTCTTTTTTCATAAATATTATTCGATTTTGCATTAAAAAGTTAAATTCTTACTTTTATAGCAATCAGGAATATGCCATCATTTTTAGAAACAACGGGAACAATTTGTGTGTACAAATGGTTTACACGCCCTTTTGAGAGGATACAGGTGTTAAATGTATTGTTTATATACTTTTCCCGGTGTGTAGGGCAATATGAGCCATTAGCGGACCAGCTGGACAATATATCTCTACCAATTATGCTAACTGTTACTAGCATGATAACGTTTGAACTGTGTGATAGTGGGGAGAGGGTGCTTTATCAGTCTAGTATTCATCTTAATGTTCTGATTTCTGATAGAAATACATACTTGAAATCAATGACCTTTGCCAATCCGAGTCGTCTAATAAAGTTACAATGAAATTAAGAGTAACTTATCAGATGAAAATCATATTGAATAAAACTGAAGCAGCACAAAGGGACTTTCAAGACGCCGAGTCATAAACAATACAATTTCGGGATAAAACCCGATCTGAACCTGAAAAGCATATAGCTGATTCGGACGGGAGCGGGGCAATTTGTCAGGAAGAAACAGCACCCCCTGTCATCATATTACAACCGTCAAACATATTCAATTGGGAGCTCTATAGAACGAACAAATGACAAAGTTGAGGAAATATTACGAGTATTTTTTTCAAAGGGATTAGAGGAAACTTAGATCAAACAAACCCTAGCTTTACTTGGATATAAATTTGGAATGAAATGATGCGTATGAAGCACAGTATATGTATCTTTTCCATCTTTGTTTTTTTTTCTTTCTTGATCTTTCAGATATTTACTTGTCTAACGATGACTTAATATATACTTTTTACAATTATTTCGAAAAATAATCTAATACCATAATATTTTCTCTTCTCATATGAGGAGGTCTAACACAAATCTATCGCTTTTTGATAAAAAACATTTTGTTCTAACTCTGACAACAGAAAATTATAAACAAGATACTGATAAGTTTATCTAAACTCGCAAGACCGATTTATGTATATAAACAAGTGCCCTGTATCACTTGCTAACATTGCCTTTGTACCCTCTTGTCACATGACTAGCATATAATAGCATGTTTATCACACGACATACATTGAATCTTTTACTCGAGATGCAATCAAACGTTTATGTTGAAACCAAATTATGGAACTGACAATTATTATGTTGACAGGCATTTGCATGGAGGGTCATTTACAATGATTTCTCAAATATTGTTATTTTTGAACATGATCTATACGGACAGCTGCCTTTACATAGAGAACGCCCTCAATGCAGGTTTGACTGTGTGTAGGACTTGCAATAGTGATATCTCAATGCAAATCTAATACACTGAGATTGAAAACACTGACGTCTTGTTAAAGATAATATTGGCATGTTGCTAAGATACATTGGTGTCACTTTATCGTTAGTATATTGCATGTAACAATTGTATACATGTATATAGATAAAGTATAATGCTTTGGCGTACCAAATCACCATGTAAATGTTTTTTATAAGTATCCTTTTGATTTGTATTCCTGGAAATGCTACGACTCCAAAATTATATGTTTGGTTAGTTTAATTAGACAGTTAGGACAATATTCTAATATGTAGATCCGGAATTAAATCGTTTCTAAAATTATAGTTGCTATTTGATTGCACTGGCATAGTGAAATGCCATCACATGACAAAAGGGGGAGAGCATATTTGTCAAATTCTAGAATAGTATTAACATGACGCCTATTCGAGGGTTATAAATTCATACAGAGTCACTTGCAAAAGTTCTATCGCACCGCGAGCCGCACGGGTTGTGATTTATCATACTGACGTTGTGCTGAGCATGGTGTTGACGTAATGCTTGATACAATGACGTCACATTGTCGTTAGAATCTAATATAGGACAAACAAATATATTGAGATATAGGGGAATGCGTTGTCGCACTTAGCACCGTAAAGATTCATCATTTTTTTTAAATAAAGCATTAATTTGAATAATAGCTTTTGAAAGGTTTAGATTTCAAAATGTTGTGTAGGTCGAATTTAGCTGAGAGGTGGAAAGAACTCTCTGATATATCAGACTGAAAATGTCAACAAGCATCTTCTACTGTAAAATTTAATGACGTATGTAAATTCACATAGCGATACTTTTATTTTTTGGTATATAAAATTAGATATCTTTGTAGCATCCTGACTGTAAGGTACCATTAAATCAGAATGCACTAAATGAGATGGCTTGATTTATAGATCTTAGCTGTATACAGAAGATTGCTTCATTAGCTATATAAGTATTTTTGTCCATAAAAACGTTCTATAAGGTCGACAGTTGCATTTGTTCAGTGGTACAGCAGCGTCGATGCGATTGATTTCTTTCCTTTTATCATCGTCGTTCGAGTTGAGCAGTAAAACCTTCGCACTATGTCACGGAGTGATGTACCCCAGGGCTCCTTAGCAGAGTTCAACAATCTCTTGGGTCAACTTGTTACCGCCAGGATATAGCTGTTATATTGGTAAATGCTACGTTG
>JACSZP010016045.1:0-14957 GCA_016161895.1 Pinna nobilis | reverse complement strand
AGATTCAAATACTTTCGCAAAACAACATAAGCCGCAAACACTATTGTTACGTTTATGCGTTGGTTTCAGTGAAAATTAAATAACCGGTGATACTCGCAGTCGTTTTCGTGTGCTAGGTTTCGTCGAACTGTTACGGTTCTATTTTTTCATATCTGCTCTAATAATTCTTTTTGCATTCCTAATGGTGTTTTGATCACAAACTTGTCTGCCAGTTGACTAGAAGAAGGTTGTAAGTAAATCTGCGTATCTTTAGTATCTCACTAAAGGGCGTCTAATCTAGGAAGCCTGTATTTATGCCGATGTGTAGACTTTATACAATCACTTACATTTACGATGGATAAAGCATGCTTACAGATTACGCTACTCCCTTTGGACACCTGGAATCAGTTGTTTTGCCGAGATGTATTTTCTGTGAAGCCAATGCTATTGTGCTCAGTTCTCGTGTAAAATATGTTTCCCCCGTCTCAACCGATGACACAAACATGTTATTCGGAAAGAAACAAAAAATATCCTCGCTATATTTCACGAAAGTTTAAGAATAACACATTACTTATTCGATATATTTTCAATATCCTTCGCAGAATGCGAATTCGTACAAATTGAACTATTCTATGTTTTGGTGTGGTTGAGAATACCATAGACAGATGCATTGCCTTCTTGTGTGTAATTAAAGCACATACTACATGTATATTTTATTATCAGTTCTTAAATCCTCTTTGAAACGTTCGGTTTTTAGTGGTTGAGTCGTAATCTCGGCTAATAATGCATCGGATGTTTTTTTATTAAGGATAATTGAACATATATCATATTTACCTATCCTATTGAGTTCTGCCTGTTTGAGAAATTGTTGAAATGAAACACGAATTCGGAAATAATGTTGTTTTAGATTAGCCATTTCTTGGACATTATAATTACTGATGTTTGGTGATTATTTTCGTGATTTGATGCGTGTAATTATCAGCTGTAGATCATAATTGGCTGTCATAATATAAGCAAAGTCATTAATCAGGTTTACCCAATTCTTCAGTAGATTAGGTTCCTAGGAAAACTGGCATTTCAAACATGAGCTATTCCACCTGTAGGTTATATTATTAACGTGTTTCCAATATCAAAGTGTTTGGCGTTTCAATGTATTCGAAACTGTACTTGTCAGGAATTATGGAGTGTCCACTTAACAGAATTAATTTAAAAGGGCAAATTAGCCGGGTTGTTAATCATTGTGAGACTTTCTCAAGTTGAGAATGTTGAATCTGAATACGTATTGTAAAATTGATAATTGAAGCCCGTGTAGATGGACAGAGCAAATGAATATATAATTCCTTTCTGTTGTTAGTGCCTATTTAATTCTATATTCGAACATATCATTGACTGATGACTATCTATATTTTTTTTGTTTTGAAATCTACTTGTCTCAAATACAGTTTATGGATAATTTAATCCCCTTTTGTTTTTCGAGTTCGACATGCGTGTGACAAATGAACAGGGGACGCTGACGCCTTCCGGACACTTGGACTCAGTTGCACAATGGATTATTAAATTAACTTGTAGTTAGCCAATAAATAGTAATTA
The DNA here is from genome assembly GCA_016161895.1 of Pinna nobilis. Classification (NCBI taxonomy): domain Eukaryota; kingdom Metazoa; phylum Mollusca; class Bivalvia; order Pterioida; family Pinnidae; genus Pinna; species Pinna nobilis. The sequence continues at coordinate 13,388 of JACSZP010016045.1, read as the reverse complement.
AAATTTTAACTTGTAGGTAGCTAACTTTATGGTTTAACGCTATTGCAGAAATATTGAGTTATTTAATTACGAGTTAACTTATAAAATTTTTATTTTAGAGTTAACACAACCACAAATTTAACAATTAGTAAGTTCATAGTTAGATTAAACTACGAGTAAAACTACTGTGCAACTGGGTCAAGGTCTCATTCCATTAGGCGTTTGCAACACGGGACGCTGACGCCCTCCTGATACCTGGTCTCATTCCATTAAGCGTTTTCACATGTAATCCATATTGAGACCGTATATTTCTTATATATATATATTCTTCAGGACTTGGATTTTCAAATATCATTTGGTACTTCACATTTATTAGAAAAGCTTAATCTTTCGTGGGGAATGTCTCATCCTACTAATCTATATATACTCGGTTTAACAGGATCCGTTATGATATTTCAGTAATATTGCAAACGTGATAATTTCCACGTGTTGTTGATTATGCGATTTTCATGATAAAACCATTCACATGGGATTTATTTACGCGACGTAAGTATCGCCAAGCTTCTGCATATTTCGAAATAGTACATTTTACACATTTATTAGACCAATACGCGGGATGCGTTGCATTAACACTCCGTACAGATTGCTCCCATACATACATTTTCTTGTTTACATAATGTATTGTGTGCTCCATACATGAACGTATAATTTGGTTCTGTGTTGTCAGGTGTTTTCTGTACTCTTATTTTAGTTGCTATATACATGTGCATGAACTCTCAACTAGTCTGTCAAAACTCGAGTGTTGCGCTGATTTCGGACCGCTCTGGACCTTCATCAAAGTAAAGTAAAGGACCGGTGAGGTCCGGAAGCAGTGCCTCGCTTTATCACCATAGCAACAGACACAAAGAACTCTGGGATTTTACAGGTTGGTATTTATATTCTCTATTTTTCCTCAAGCAATAGTTTTATCTCGCCCATGTAGAATAAACCAACACTCTCAGAGTGAAATGGTCATTTTTTTTCAGGGTAAAAAAAAGAAAGAAGAAACGAACATCACGATATTAACATGCTTTGAATTTGTAGGTAAAAGGAATATTTGACAGCTTTGAACATATTAATTTCTATGCTGCCTGAATCTTCAGGCTGTTCTTCAGATGTCCAAGTAGAAATATCTCAGAACATGGAATAGAACGAGTTGAATAAAATCTAGAATCTTACCAATTTTCAATTCTCATGTAGTAAATTCGCTGTTTTATTGATTTCATTGAGCGAGCGTTTCTGATATATCATATGTTACACGAGATTATCTTTGTACATTTGTGTTTCCCGGAGCTTTGAAACACATTAAGAGTAAACAATAAATTAGTTTTGAAATGTTTTCAAGTAGTAAAGCTGATTTTAATTGCAAATAACAAAACCTCGTACAAATCGTGATAAAAGGAAACTTTATTTAGCTGTGGGTACTTTTATCTTTTTAAAGAGTTATCTGCAGTATTACTGAGAAAAACAAATTAAAATTTTATTTAGGGAGAATGAGAACCACGGAACAAGGCATCTGAATTTCTGAAAGCCTATGAAAAAAATCTTTATACAATGCTCTGAATATTGAATATTTACGAATGCGTATTTCACGAATAAAATCCCTCGCACCTTTGCTATTATGAATACACATTTGATATGATGAAATGTGCTCGTCAAGAACTGTTGTTTTTGATGATTTAAACGCCCCCCTCGAGAATAGATGACCTGTAAAAACCACTTATAATTCTGTTCGCCAAGTGTCGAACCCGGAACCTTTCAATAAGGAGGCTCTAAGCTATCGTGACGGAGACTTTTAATATCTCCCTGCTGAATATGTGACCTGTATTAACAACTTATATTTCTGTTTGCCGAGTGTCGAACCCGGAACCTTTCAATAAGGAGGCTCAAGGCTATGGACACGATGACGTTGAATATCTCCCTGCGTATTTCGCCTATCGGTGGTGCATGGTTGTTAGCACTTTTGTAATTCTTTGATTTAACTTAAGCAAGAGGCAAAGAACAGAATAAAGGAATTGTTGTTTATCCTTTACAAGTTAGAAATGATATGTCACAAATTTAAATATCTGTGAAAGATCTACTGATATGTGATCAAATACTTTCTCCCGAAAGGTATGCAATTGTACGGTTATTTTGAGATTAATTTGATCCTACGGTTCAGGTGAAATATATCCGCAGCTTAATCTGTCAAAACACAGTGTGAAAGTGATGTTTCACTGGAGGTCGAAAATTTATCCCTTACTTTTTTATAATCAATTGATATGATCCATACTTAACTATAAATATTCAAACCTTAAACATTTGTACTCGTAATATTTTTTGAAAATCACTGATGCCAAGGTATCAATCGCCAGAGAAATCATGAGCAAATATGCAAATTAGGTAACACATGGCGTCTTCAAATTATGCAACAGTCAGATTTCATTCTCTTGATCCTTAGTTTACGGACGGTTTGTTTTCAAGTGATCAGATTAATCACCTAATTTTTAGAACGAATCAATCTTCGTGCAACTAGTTCATTACATTTGTATCAAGCCTTTCTCCTGTAAAATTTAAAGCTGGTCTACGCAATATGATTCAAGGATTGCTGGCCAAGCAAACAATCAAAATGGTACAGTCTAACCTGCAATAGTGACCCACTGAATTAAAGGAAAACCTCTCTTGTGTGACCTAAATGCATGTTCCTTAAATATTTTTTTCCTATATAAATCTCCTGAATTAAGAGACCACCTGTCATATGTGACCCTCTTTGCTCCTTCCCTTGGACGGTCTCTTAAAACAGGTTTGACTGTATTTTCAGATGTATGTAGTCTGCTATAGTTTGCAAAAAAAATTGTTTTTGTTTTAATTTTAAGTTTTAATTTATATTTACTTTATTAAGATGAGAAATGTATTAAGGTATATTCATTGAGAAAATCATTTGTTTCAGAATTATCTGCATCATGTTTACGAAAAACTACCAGTGCTTATAATTAAAAGTTATATAAGCATTTAAGATATATTCATTTATTCTGTAATATAGTGATTTCGCCAGAAATTCTCCGTTCAGTCAGAAATAAGTTTTATTGCTAATTACGCTCATTCAGTGTTTTTAAATATATCATCATGTTCCATTTACTTCCGAATCTATATCTTACACGACGGTAGATCTACTAAAACATGCCTTAGATATATGACGTTTCGTTCTTTTCCTTTAACCTCTCTTGCTACGAAATATCTGCGTGTCAGTGAAACGATTATTATTCCTGCTCTTTTTTATACTAAAAAATCAAATTATGTGTCAAATTCTGCTTCAGGATTAGACATAACATTCTGAGCTTAATTGAGCACATTGCCATGTGTCAGAAAATGTCTGGCGATATTTTTAAAGGGCGTGTTTAATAAAACAAAAAACCAACATGTAACATGAATCTGTTTTTTAGAGACTTTTCTGGTTTTCTTTTCGCTTTAGGTCATTTTCTATTTTGAACACAGTTTAATTCAATAACTGTAACTGACATCCTAAGTATTGCATCCCCTTGTCATACGCATTTTCTGTGACCTAATTTTTGCTATTCCCAGTACTTTTAAAAGCAATATGCTAGTAATACTACTTACGAAGACGTAGAACTCCCGGTTCTTTAACGCTTCAACAGTTCCATTATATTTGTATTAAGATACATCGTGGATCTCGTATTCATTTATTACAACACCATTTCCTGCTTCAGGATTTCTTTTCTATTACAAAGACCGTGTATAAATACAATATTTATTGAACATGTCGGATTAGAATCAATAAGATATATCTTATATATATCTATCGGTGATCAAAAAGAAAGAATGTATGGTAAAATGTATATATAGATTATAGAACGAGGTCGTCAATACTTTGCGTTCATCGACCATCTATTCAATAGATTTGGCCTAGAAAAGTTGCTGGATAACGAACTCGATTCCTGGACTATTAGCAGCACGATTTATCAGTGTTCATCAGCAAAGAAATGGACAAGTAATGTCCCTTCATCATAATAGATTACTTTATTATTGTCTGTTGTTAATGCGATCCGTGGGTTATAACAAGCTCTAATCCGATCGATATTTTCGTCTGAAGTATCGGATTTGTTCTCTTCCATGTAATGTTTGTGCGTGTGTTTTTGTGAGATCATTTATACGTGTGAATTTTTTTTTTCCAGATGTGTCTGTAAGTTAGTTTGTGGTAATGTGTATAAGCGCATTAGCTAAGATATTCGTGTGTATTTGTATGTGTACGTGTATTAGTCTATTTATGAAATTTGTTTGTGTGTATGGCTATTTAAGTGGATTATGCGTGTGCTTCTTATATGGTTGTCCGTGCGTGTATGTGTATTTATTCATTCTTAACTAAAGACCCCTATTGTTTTTCTTCAACTCCATTTTTAACAAATCGCTCAAAGTTGTGCTATATATAAAATATTAACTCCATGTCGTATATAAGGAATTGTATATAGGTAATGCAGCTTTTCAACCAATAATTCGGGGAAATATTTCAAAATATTGAGTATCGATATTAAGTTGTACGACTTTAGTCATTTTTACTGTAAAGAGAGAAACATAAATTATTTTAGCGAAATAAATTGTGATTTATAGGTTATTGCATTAATCCAAAACTCCATAAAACTGTGTGTTTTAAAACTAGGCCTACTTACTAGTATATCTCAATTATTTTGGGCATGTAATGCCAGATTTAGGACATATTTCCAATCAATTCCATTCTTCGGGTTGGATGCGCGTAATGAATCCAATGATGTAAAAACCCTGTGAAGCATATGGTATGTGGGACGAATACTGCTCCGGAACATCTGTTATCATTTACAGATAGCTTTGTTTCTCTGATATCCACTTCTCAATAGCAATTCATTGCAATTAAGTTTGAACGGCTCATTTTTCCAAATACTTGTTTCTCTTTTTTTAATGAAATCAAGTAAACAGTCCCTGCATTACTTAGATAGAGTCGTGGTTTATTATTTCGTTGAAAAATACAATTTCGCTCTATAAGATACATAGGTAAACAATAGGTATGGTGAATAACTAGCTACTTATGTTTTAGATTAATCGCTTTAGATGTCCCCTTAAGATGAATATTTGCTTATTTTTTGTTTTTTGTTTTGTTTTGTTTTTTGGATTTTTGTGTATCATAGAATAGACTAATGAATACAAATCTATTCATTCATTCTCTCCTTTCAATTACTTCTCAAGATAATCGATTTGGATTATAATACTTCAAGTCTTCATTTGACGTATTTCTATTTGATTTTGAATCTGGTTTTCTCTTTTCCAGATTGTCATGATAGAATTTTATCAATACAAGACTTTCATGTTAAGTTAAATATTTTACTTGTATAATCCCTAAAGCTACTTTTAGTTTGCCTAAAGGGCGAAAACTGACAACAAATAATAAAACTCTGTTCGCGACGGTACCCACTCGCGAAATTACGCGGATATACATTTCATGCTTTTATTTAGGAATCTACAGTACTTCACAAAGAGGAAGTGTGTCTGTGTTTATATTAGGTAAAACTGGATACGGATCATGAGCGAATACATTTTTTTTATCATTGTGAATGTGAGGACCATTAATTCATAAAAGGATAACCATAAATAAGGGTTTCCGAATGAACTCATAGGTTGTGGCGAGGCACTGTATCGGTGGACTAGTGGCTAGAACGTTTGCTCCTTGAGCGGAAAATCCATGTTCGAATACAGCAACAGTCAATCCTAGATATGTCAAATAAGGGATTTCACAAAAACTATGTTAAATGATGAATGAGGTAATTTAGCCAGAAAATTTAGATTTTTTCGAATTACGAGTAATTTCTGTATATTATGGTTCAATATATAACAACTGTTAAACAGTTGATATTTTAAGCAAAGATGTGGGCCTCTCGAGTTCTCTGTCATAATATGTATTGGTAAGATAAATAAACCTGAACTCTTGATAGTGGTGTATAATGAGAATAGTTACACTTTTTGAAACCGTTAATCGTCATCAGAAGTCGTCGCTATTCTAGTGAAATATTCTTGAGCGAGACGTTAAACAACAATTACGCGACCTATACAAATAAACAAGTGTTGCTTCAAATCAACCAAAAAAAGTTTTGATGATAAGAGTAAAAGTTCATTCCTGTTTAAAAGAAATAATCGGTAAATAAGTATCGATAAACACTGGTATCTTGCCATGGAAATCATCAAAATGGCTGGCTAAACTTAATTTTATTATTCAGGTTGTATCCCAAGTGATGGTCAACTGTCCTACAGTGTTAATCAGGAGATTGGAGTATAATTGTATTTCACGGTCACCAACATTAGGCGATGGGAAAGCGAGATGATAGTGTAATTACTTAATTAATGTACTTATTGAAATTAACGCCACCGGATGCTAAGCTGTAAAAGAGCATGTGCAAACTACTGCATGCTGAAATCGTGGTAAAAGTTTAACATGACGGCCATTGTTATTAAATACCCGAATTATTTTGGAAGAAGAATTGAAGAATAATACCTCTTCTCTGTTCCCTGATGTGAACATTTTGTCAGGCTACTAAAGTAGAAAATAGCAGTGACTTAGAGACTCAAGATAGTTAATTTGACATATATGAAGATCTGAAACTAGTTCAAGAATAAAAATGTCCATTTGTGTTGCGTGCGCACGTGTGTTTATAACATTTAGTTTTGATTGTCTTGATGGTCTTTTTTTAAAATGACCAGTGCGTTTCGTAAATATGATGACATAATTATCCTACAAATATAGCTTAACATTAATTTTTCACTTCTTAGCACATTGTCCTTGGCATTGACCATTATTTTTGGACGAAATGATAATGGAAGAGGGAAACCTATATGTCTACCATGACCTTATAAAAGCGGTATATTGAATCAGCAATCTACTTAATTAGAAATACCTTTTTACTCCAGGTTGAAACCATGTTTATGCTTATGTTAAAAATTAATCATTACTTAAAACAAACTGACTCTCAATCGCTCATCACAAGTCGAAGGTTTCTTCCTTAAAATATCAGTGCCGAAATTTCAAGTATGACATGCATTTTAATTCACAATATTATCAATTCAGCTACCATTGCGGAGACAAAATTTATAGCTCTTTTATAAAAGTGATTGTGAATATCGATTTTTCGAAGTCGAGATGTAAAATAGCAATTTGAATTAGAGAAACCCTGAAGGATTTTTGTTTTCAAAATTTGCAATTCCAAGAATATCGAGAGAGAGCGGATTTATGATCACATAACACCATGCGACGCGCGTTTGCTTGAAATTGCTATGAATTATTTTGAAACATGATCTAGAATCATGCGCTGCATATAATTAGTTACATTTAACTTGCATGATGACATTTTCATTTTCTATAAGATACCGTTGTTCTTTTTAATGTACTTGCTTCCAGCTTTAATGTTCTATCGAATACTTGTACACCATTATCGATCTGTAAATAGTAGTAGAAAAAACCAAAGACGTTTTAGTGATTGCTTTTCTTCCGGGACACATTTAATCACTTCAGATATCAAAGGTTTCCTTGTTGTTATAGTCGTAAATGTTTACGGTAAGGGATATCACTTAAAACATATTGACTTCCATTAAATACAATTCATATTAACTTCGTAAGCATTAACAGGACTGTTAAATGACATTAAGCTGTCATCGGTTTGTTTCTTCAAATCACATCATGGTGCTTTACCAGCAGTACTTGAACTCCATAAATGTCTTTCGGATGATGGAGTGAAAACGTTTCTATACTACAAGAATCGATGCCACTGTTAACATAAATCACATTGTATGACCATGTAAATAAGATAATTACCAACTTATAACTGTTTAACTATATTCTTTTTTTTTAATTTTTCAGTTTTGAAATATCTTCAGATCATACAATTTTAGTCAGTATATTTTCAAAGTATGGAAGTAAACATAAAAATGGCGGACGATCGATGATATTACCAGTATAGGCAAGGTTTATTATTCCTTGTGATGTTGAAAGTCAGTTAATTGAGAGAGAGAGAGAGAGAGAAGGAGAGATGAGCGAGGAAGAAGAAAACAGGAATAAAGAGGGCAAGGTAGATAGAAGAAAGAGAGAAAGGAGCGAGGCAAGAAAAGGAAAGATCGTAGAACAAGGCAAAAGGAGGAGTACAGAAATAGAAGTAAGAGTGAGGGGAGCACTTTTCCTGCTTTCTAAAAATTCCAATATAAAATACAATACGGATTGATGAGATCGTCCTTTCCTCTTTTTTTAGACCAATCTTGAGCAATAATATGTAAATGATGTGAGGATTATACTAGTGGAGCTTGCTGGACGCTAATAAATGCAGATACGTTCGGCAAATCGTAAGATTGATGATGTAGTGGGACTGTGATATTGAGACAGGGTCAGTATAGGACACTGGTCATCGATCTTCTACGTATTTTATCACTGTTCGTGTAATCAATTATGTCCTGTCACCCTTTTGTATTAAACTTTGTGTGACCATTGGATGACCTGCCTTTAGCGAACAGAATCTACATATGATGTCAAGATCTCCCAAATTAGCTACATGGTAGTACCAAATAGTCCTTCCCTTGAGTAATTACTGGATTTTAATTAAGATACGTGTGAAATAAATATTGAATTAAGCTTTAAGTGCAGAATTATCGAGAGAAAATAATAGTATGAACGAGTAGATCTAAAACAATGTGTATCCATGTATCAAAGCTTTTATAACAGATCATTGATATGTGTATTGCTCACTCTTTCCATTAAAGATTGAATTTTGAATTCAACAATATTACTTCGACGTCATATTCAGCATATTGTATTCATTGCGAAGTCATGAAGACTTTTGAGAAACATGTAATTTCCCTTGGAAAATTCCCAGAATATCTGAAAATCATAATTTCGAGACAAAAACTCTTTTTATTTAAGATCCACACATATATAACCAGTTCAAGTGGCATTTTAAAATGATGACACGATATGTACATGTACTCTGTCTATCTCTTTGTGAAGAGTCTACTTGTTCAAATGAACGTTGGGGTATATAAAACAAAAACAAAGGACAGGAGATTTATTTTTTCAAGGAAATTCGGATATAATAAACTATATTCTAAGTGGATTCCTTTTTAATAAAAACAAGTTGTTTCATAAAAGCCGATTTGTTGAAAACGTAACAAAAACTGAACGTGTCTGTGTTTAATCGGTAAAATCTGAGATGATGTTTTACAACGATAGAAAATGAAAAGATTTAAATGTCAAGTACTCCTCTTGTTATAGTACAGACTGAGAAGTAAAGTGTATGCTGGATAATCGCTAGCATTTTAATAGGTAAAACCTGAGTCTTTCAAAAAGGTATATGTGCCTATCTCCTAAGATTCACAAGTCTTAACATCCTTGACCGTTTTAAAATTGGGTTAGGCATCCTGGTTCCCATTAAAGTATTTTGAACGCATTTCAAAAGTTAACTTAGATAGCCAAGATACTTTACGATATAGTGAAGTTTCATTGGGTTGCCCCCATCCAAAAAAAGGATAAAATAGTGAATCATATTCATATATAAGATTTAATCGAAAAATTTCTTTCATAACTTTTTCTTCTTGGGTGGGGTTTTGCTGATCACAAAGTCAACCTAAGTAAAAAAAATTCCCGCAATGACCCTTTTGGTTTATTTCAATTTCATTGGTACTATGGCGCACCTTAGCGTGTTATCTTGCAGACTATTTTAGCTATTCTGATCATGCATAGAAAACATCTCAGTTCCGTATACATAAATATACTGGGTTATTGCTGAAACGTTAATTTGCTGTTGAATAAAATCAGGGACCTTTATAGTAATTTTCTATACAAATTCGAAAAATGTAAGGAACAGCGGTTTGAGTCACTCTTTACTGTCATCAATGGCCAAAAATAATGAAATAATTTGAGTTGAATGGCAAAACTTTTTGAGAAAAATTGGTAAGAAATAAAGATTTTGATTAGTTTCCGTGTATATGGTACTGTTTCATTACTCTCCTTGTCATATATGTGAACATTTATTTGGTAGGTCATAAAGGTTGGTGGCAATGGATATCCGTAGTTAAACATGCAATCCTAATTTTTAGGTTTCATGGGAAGGTAAAATTGCTAGGTTGATTGCATTGTTGTTTAACGTCCCACTCAAGAATATATCACTTATATGGAGACGCTACTGTGCGCCGGTGAAGGGCGACATAGTTTGTCTCTACTTGGTACTTATATATGGTCGTAGAGCTGGAAAATACTATAACGTGCAAACACCTTTGTCTTACCGATGAAAAAAAGACAGCTACTTTATGTCGATTCTGTGAAAAATAGCAAAATAAAAATAGAGAAAACAGAGATATCTAAAGTTCAAAGACAGAATTGATTTTCCTTATTAATCATAATGCCCTTAATATTTTTGAAATATTAATGAGGCACATGCAAGGAAAATCTACAAAGCAGGTTCGCGGCATATCATTTTTTCGAAGACAGCTTTTGTTAGATATTCTATAGAAAAAAAATCATCCTTATCAACTCATACACAAGATAAAACACAGATTCATTCTGCTTCAACAATTATCGAAAAGTGTGATGCTAAGAAGGCAAGTTTTCTACAAACTATACTATACTATTTTGTATAAGTTTATGGAAATACATGTACAATAAATTAAAACTGGGAGAAATGCAAACATTACCAAAGAAAATTTATCTTTTTTATGATCTGAGCCACAAAATAAATTTTAAACAATCTACTTGAAATAAATTTATACTTGATATCACTGAGTATTCGTTGATTGCATATTTTACTTAGTATTCTTAATTATCATATTTTAATCGGATTCCATTTATGAGCTTAAGAGATGTTTTAAATCGTCAAATTATCAAGTGTAAATTTTGTGATGATTTTAACATTTCTGATTAATTTCTATTCTTTCAAAGCAGCATATCTTTTTGGAAATTGCGTTTGACATTGCCGATGTCACACGTGCTATATATGTACCGCATACTTTCCTTGACGATTTTTAATCCTAGACCTTGTTGTTTTTGGGCCTCCGTGGCCGATTGGTTAGCATGTTCGACTTCGAGCCAAGGAGTCCGGGGTTCGATTCCCGCAGGCGCCACTCCACGGTTGGCCGTCCCTGTCTTTCGGATGAGACAGTAATCTACGGCCAGCAGTGCCGAGCACAGGTAAAATTTGTCGCCCTTCACCGACAATCGGTGACGTCTCCATATGAGTGAAATATTCTTGAGTGGGACGTTAAACAACAACACAACAACAACAACACCCTTGTTGTTTTATGAATCATCGGACAAAGATACTCATCCAGAAGAATACCTTAATTAAGATATCCTATTGTTTTTCGTAAACGTAAAGGTAATTGATGAATACAACGCTCTCCATTCACTTTTACTTATCAAAGAAGTATATTATATGTGCATAATACACCTGCTAAAGCGCTCAAAACAAGAAAGTTTAATTTTGGCATCATATGTAAAAGAAAGTGTCAGTCTTCCACACATTGTGATCTAATAACGGCGAGCTTTTGATTTTCTTGTCTCATTAAGCTGAAATATTCATCACTCTTTTGTTAGGGTACAAGTAAACTTTGTGTTTGGCTGCACAATGACGGAAATTTGTTGTTGGTAGTGTGATTAAAATACCTGCAAGGAAACGTCCTACGCGATACATCAGTACTTATTTCGTCAACAAAAACTGTAGGTGAATCACACTGAATACCGCTTCGATTCCTGGCTGCATTTTCGAATATTTTTGCGTGTCATATGATGTATAATATATATGTATGGTTATGGGTATTGATATGTATGTGTACATAAGAGTATATGCACATATGTTCATACTCATCTGAATTATCATCATCATCATCGTCGTCGTCGTCTATATAATCATCATTATCCTCATCATGATCTTCTTACACATTATCATTTTATTATTATTATTATTATTATTATTATTATTATTATTATTATTGTAATTGTTATTATGATCATCATTATTATTACTTTTATTCTCATGTTTATATTTTTGTCATCATTTTTTGTGTCATCGTTATTTTTTTCATCATTATTCTTATCAAAACCTTCATCATCACCATCAGGAAACTTTTTATTATATTCAAGATTCTCGTTTTAAATTCATTATTTCCATATTGCAAGGTACGGTATACCGAGCAGTGGCTATACTGTAAAATGTGTTTATGGTTTTATACTTAATTTCATCCACATACGACATGATCTTTTTATACGAATATAATTGTCGACTTTGTTGCAGCGTAGAAACCATTGTTTCATCTTTCGCTTAATGACGCTACTATTTGTTTTTCTCCAAACCATCACACGTAGACGTATTCCCTTTTTCATTTATGTTGATCAACAATTGACTACTGAAGACAACAAAATGTCATCCTATTTGTAATAAAAACAGCGATTCCTTTGACGTAGTCCTTTTTCTAGATCATCGTTAGCAATAATATCTTTCATCAAGAGCCTGATCAATACAATAATTACACCTTTACAGATTTTATTTCATGCAGGAGATCGATTGTATAGGTTTGTCACTTTCAACCACTAAAATATTTCAATAAAATCTCTCGGAGTTAGTATCGATTGCTTCTTTCACGTAATTGCATACCTTACACCAGAAAATGACAGAAATAATCATGGCTCTTCTACAGATCGTTGTTTGTTTAACGTTACTTACAATTACATTCTAACGCTGACTCTGTGGACTAGTCGTGACAATATTTTTCTTTCATACAGGCCTGCTTATTTAGAAACAGGATTCTGAGATGCGTCGGACCAGCCATATATGTTGTGGTTCGTTAATTTTTTTTTTTTTTTTTGGTTTTTTTTTGTTTCACGTCCAACTCGAGGCCCAATCACTCATATGGAAATGTCACCGAATGCCGATGAGTGCTTAAGATTGGTTTAAGCTGTGCGCCTGTGACCATTGGGTAGAAAGGGGTGTTAAACATGCACACAGCTATTGTGACACTGACCGGGTGTTAAACTATCTCATCAAAGCACAAACACATGAAAAACCAGTTGCGCCTAGCTAAGACTCGAACCAATGACCCTTCGAAATGGACCTTAATTCAGATCTTTGCATTCATTGCAAAAAAAAATGCAGTCTGGCTACCAAATAGACTGTCCAAAAATGCTGGAAATTGAAATTGGCACTACAAAGGATAGAAATTCATTCTTATTCGCATCACTATCGACATGACCTGTTGTTGTTGCATTGTTGTTTAACGTCCCACTCAAGAATATTTCACTCATATGGAGACGTCACCGTGTGCCGGTGAAGGGCGACAAATTTTGCCTATGCTCGGCACTGCTGGCCGTAGAGCAGGGAGGG
>JACSZP010016041.1:0-13788 GCA_016161895.1 Pinna nobilis | reverse complement strand
CTTGAATTTGCAAGGTATATACACCAATATTGGTCAGATTCTCATTTAAACAGGGTCAAGTTTTTCCTTTTTACAAGTTGGACCCCACTTTGAGAACATCGACCCCCCCCCCTCGGAAAAAAATCCTGGATCCGCGCATGATAGTGCAGAAAGTATTATAATGATACATGTTCAATAAATATTGCAAACCAAGACAATTTGATAGCTAATGGTTAATGATCGTAAAATTTGTTCAAGTAGAGACAAGAGATAAAATAAAGTGCTTTTTTTCATGACAAACGAAATTTTGAATGAATCATGCTCTCCCACACTGAATCTTTTAATGTCAAAAAAGCATTTGAAAATGAATTTAGACTAGATTTTTTTATTACAGGCCATAAAATAGACAAATCTTTGATCTTAACGTTAATTCCAAATTCGTCTGTTTGATTTCTTTTAAAAATGTTATTGATTTGAAATCATAAAATTACCCTCCTGTGGAACTCCAGCACAGAAACCAAAACATTGTTAAAATATTTAAAATTCCTGCTTTACCATTTAGAGAAAGGGTGTATTTTGAATTCAATGACACATATGAAATAGTATATAGGATTATTACGCTAATATCTTAGGATTGCCTGTAAATCTGTGTTGTCTTAAAATATATTCTATTTCTTCAAAATACAAAAACGGGTCGTCCTGCTTTTCTGCAATAAATGGTTATGATTCATACTATGATATGCTATTGGCGACAGAAGTAGGGACCTGTGAGCCATTACAAATACAAACATGTTTTATTTTTGTGCTTTCTACATCTAAATTTGGTACGAACCTAAACATGTTTATGTTTTCTATATCACATGTTTATTTATTTTATATTGGACACTGATACGCCAAAATGGTAACTTACGTCCATTTTCACAAACATATGATTTATAGTCTTAAATAAATAATTCAAGATTTCTTCTCTTTGAAAAATAAAATATCTTTTAAATTGCTGACATTACCGGAGACGAAAACCCACTGGCATTTATTGTTGTTTAATGCAGAATGCATGTTTTGAGAATTCTTTCATTTCTTCTCTTCTTTTCGGTATGACAATATTTGCTTAATAGATTAAAATGACAAAATATCATTTACAGCTACTCAAGTATGTGAATACAGAGAACGGATCACCCGCCCTATAATTTCTGTTATTGAAATGTGAGTTTTACGTCACAAATTGACTCACCTGTTTAAAGTTTGATTTCTATAAATAGAAAAGTTTCGGCCGGATATATCATTACTTATTTGCTTTCCATGTTGTTGATTTCAGATTGCAATGCAAGACATTTCATCAGTTTTTAACCTTTGAACAATAGTCTTGATGTGTCTTTACACATGTTTATTAGATGATATAGTACTCATAATAGTATATTTGTAATTTCGATTACTCACAGTTCAATAAAGGTAACATAATTAACAAATTTGAAATACGGAAACACACGGAACCGGACATGAAAAATCATTCCAATCGAAAAGATAAACGAACCGATAAAAAAATTAAAAGAAGAGACAAAAATGGAAAGAAATTAAAATTGCGAATTCAAATTACTTAAACTTTAAATTATTCAAATACGAAGACGATCAATTACATTGAATGCAATTATCTACACATATGAGATGTCTATTTCCCCTTTTCTCATAAATTCAACACATATACATAGAAGTATATTTTACTGAATAGTTTTTGAATGAGTTGAAAAACCCCTTTAGAGAACATCGAAAATTCGCCCGTAATTCAATAAAACTTGTACAGAAATGGAGTGAGTTGATTGGCCTATATCGTTTAACCGGGCAGAAAAGTGACGCGATACGTCTATCTTTGCCAGAGGTAAATCTTTATATTAAAACAAAAAATAAACAAGTAAGAAAAAAGTAAAGGACAAATATTTCTAATAGGAGACTCCCAATTCATATTCTTGAACGTATTGTAAAGGTAAAGCCGGATTCAGGTGCAGCGTCGAACAACCAAACGACGCTTAAAGGCGATTTTAATTGCACTACAGACTAATCTTTAGGCCTTAACCGGTCAAGTCCTAAGAAGTTTTGTTTACTGCATAAGCAGCATGTTTAATTTATTTTGATTATGTCCACCAATCTTCGTACTAATACTGAAATATTAAGTGTGAGTGTTCGTTGAGTGTTAACCCTCTGTCACTGCCCTTTTTGTCAATTTAAAGTAGCATCAAATTAAATCAGAATAAATATTTTGAAATAACCATACATCACAATGTGAAATAAATGGGTATCTAAATTTTGGTCAAGTTGCTAATTTACCTTTGAAATATAATTGAAAAAGAAACCAAAGAAGGGGTTGAAATATCGGAGATAACAAAGAAAATGCCATAGTGTTCTACTAGTTATATATGACAAACGTTCGCAATTAATTTTCATGCGCATTGAGTGAAACACGGAGAGATAAAAAAAAGAGAAGAAAAAAATGCTGGATAAAGAACAAAGAAGTGATAAAAGTGGAATGGAACAGACATACACTTAATTTTTACAAAATGAGTAGCTTTGATAATCATATATTATTTCACCTAAAGAGCAATTTATTTACTGTATGTTTTTCATACAACACTATTTGCAAAAATATTCTGTTGCTTCCGCACAAGTTGACCCCAAAGCTTTAAATATCAGTCACCTCTTAATCGTGGATCTAGTTGTCGACCCGTGTGAAGTAAATCATAGGCCTGACTTATCACAGTATTGTAGGGATTTTTGCTTTCCTTGCTTGATAAATAAGAAACATTTTCTGAGCAACAATTTGTACAATGAAGGATATAAAATACCCAAATAAACAATATTTGACCAGTTAATCATATGTTTACTACATAGTATAGAAAAGTATTTATTCCAATAGAAATTGCAATGGATAAAACATTGAGTATATCCTTATAGCCGAATTCTTTGACGAAGGAAGGTGTTAGTCAACAGTGAAAGTATAGAGTAAAACACACAAACATATATGGCAAAATAGTTTAAGGCGAATTTAGGTTCAATGACGTTGTGTTTCGGTTGGTAAGTTGATTGTATTGTTGTTCAACGTCCCAATCAAGAAACTTTCACTTATCTGTAGACGTCACCGTGTGCCGGTGAAGGGCGATACATTTTGTCTATGCTCGTCACTTATGACCGTAGAGCAGGGGATGTTCTTTAACGTGCCAACACCTACTGTGACACAGGACCTCGGTTTTTACTGTCGCATTCAAAAGACAGGGACATCCAACCGTTACGGGGCTTGGGTTAGAATCTCGAACCTTATGATTTGAAGTCGAACATGGCGGACCGGTTGTGTTTCGGAAGACATATAGGTTCTCTGTCATGTATGACATTGAAATAGCCGACAAAATAGAATTCTTATTCATATAATTTCAGGATAATTAAGTTTGATATCAAATAATGAAAAAAGCGTAAAAGGTGTCCTTTGGCGAATAAAATATTGAAATGAAACTATTGGTTGCGCTGAAGAAGACATTGTAGGGTCCCTAGAAGTCAGTCGCAGTTTATTATGAATACGGACCTTTGACATGCTGACGTCATTTGACCTCTGTTGCCTAAACATAAAATGGGTATGTGTAATAACAAATACCTATCAGCCTACATGCATACGTGTATATATGTTGCAATCGACTAAAAGTTACTTGTTTTCTATTCTTGGACAAAATCATATCATGCATAAATTATCAAAACAAGAAAGTTTTATAAATAATAGAAAGTACAATATCCGTCCTGAGCATTTTTGAAATTTAAGATTTTTGAGAAGTGAGTCTTTTTAGCGGAATTGCATACCAAATAAAATATTCTTGAGTGGGACGTTAACCGACGGAAAAACAAATAAACAAAACGACAAAACTGACGGCTTTAAAATAGAATAGGCAAGTATGTTCCTGATAATGTATT
This sequence comes from Pinna nobilis, assembly GCA_016161895.1. Classification (NCBI taxonomy): domain Eukaryota; kingdom Metazoa; phylum Mollusca; class Bivalvia; order Pterioida; family Pinnidae; genus Pinna; species Pinna nobilis. Next base: position 9,864 of record JACSZP010016041.1, on the reverse strand, counting down.
TCAAATTCCCTTTTGCTTTGTAATAAGGCGGCAAAATATACCCAGATTCTGACCCAAAATAAAACCGCAAATGATAATCTGTCGTATGCAAAGTTTGATATGGTTGACCAAGATGTATGATTACTCGGGTGTTGTACGGGTTAGCCAGTACACTTCCAATTTTATAGATATTTGCGGTTTACGCACTAGAGGCAGGATGTATATTTTAGCAAGTATAATAAATCGGTGTAACAAAAAGATGTTTAAAAATATTTAATTACCTATATACACCAGACATCACGTGGGGTTTTCTATTAAGATAGTCAAAAACCACAGTATAAAGAAAGAAGCACTGCATTTTGTTTTACCTGTAAACATTTGCATTCCGATGATTATTAGGAAAGTAAAGTAAAGTAAAGAATACCGCTTACTTAGATGCATTTTTCATTTTTTCGGGTAATAAGATTTTAACACATACGGTTTACGTTTATGATAACAATATTTGAATTGATTTGAAATGCACGAAGAATTTCATAATCCCCGCGAATACAAACGTTCTTAAGTCGACTGTAGAAATTTTGAATAGTACATGTGAATTTAGATAAATACATATTAGCAAAGTGTGAACAACAGAAGTGAAATCCAAAGAAACTATTTTTCATATTTTACTGTCTTTTCTTTTTCAGTATGTATACATCGGGAATCCACCAATCAGAAATGTGCCGGACGATATTCGACAAATGGACATTAGAAAATACCTTACCAAGATAATAATGTAGAAATATGTAACGATAGAATACGATCACCGAGCAAACGGAAAACATATGGAATGCAAATCGTCATCATATTAAGCCGACTGTTAATGAAGTTGAGTTGTTGTTTGTTGTATTGTTGTTTAACGTCTCACTCAAGAATATTTCACTCTTATGGAGACGTCACCATGTGCCGGTGAAGGGCGACAAATTTTGCCTATGCTTGGTACTGCTTGTCGTAGAGCAGAGAGGGTTCTTTAACGTGCCAACACTTACTGTGACACGGGACTTCGTTTCTTACTGTCTCATCCGAAAGACAGGGACGGCCAACCGCAGCGTGGCGCTGTGTGAGATTCGAATCCCGGACCCCTCGATTCGAAGTCGAACACGCTAACCACGCTGCCACTGCGGCTCAATGAGGTTGAACAAATAATTATACAGTATAATCAACTTAAACTGAACACTGATCAAATTGTAATCCCTTTTAACCTGAAATTATTATTTTATTACTATTCTAAACCACTCATTTAAGAAATTATATTTTTTGATAGAAAATCCATTCCCTTTTTTTCAAAAAAATCTGTGTTTGACTGTATATGATTAGAGCGAGCAAGCAATGCAGAACTAAAGCCGAAATTGTGGCGATTTCCATTCTTCATTTAAAGACACCTATATTTATAAAGAACCAAGAATATGCTTGAATTATGTTTTCATCATGTGTATGTCTTTCTGCCATGAGATTCTACACAAATATTACTTGTCCCATATGGATGATCTATCTTCGAATTATTGCCAATCTTAGGAAAGAGGAGATTGTGTTGTAAGGATGATGTGCTATTTTGGCGCTGCTCTTTGTCACTTACAAAAAAAAACATCACGAGCGAAGTCAGCCTATTACCTCTACACCAAAATATCAACTCTCACCAATCATAACTTTCAATTTAAATGCAGAGATTGTAATTATAATATCATTTCTGTTAGCGTAATTCTGTTTTGATGTAAATGTTTCACTATGAATATAGTTTGAATAAAACAAATATTATGTAGTTTTTCATGTAGTGTAGCATAGTTTTTGAGTATTTTTCATATAATTACATTTGCACTTTTATTTTGATTTCCTTTTTCATAGGTCACTAATAATCTGAGACTTGTCGAACTACAACATGAATACCTTAATATGAATATATGAATTCCAGTGGACGGTAAAAAAAAAGTACGTTGTAACGAGGCCAATACATTTAGAGGGGTATTGCATATCTGATGATATTACAACACTGAACACTGCATTTAAATATGAGGTGGTCATGCAAAAAGATTAAAGAGGGAGTAACCCTTTTGGATATCAAAGAGGAAGAACTGGTCGCCGTTCCTCGATAGTCTTCTCGCCTTCAGACTAAAGCGTCAAAAAATCCGAGTACTAAGAACAATATTGTTGTTTGTTTCCTTGCCCGTCGGATATGGTTTGTAAAGCACTATGTGACTCTGCATAGGTACGAGTAGTTTTGTCTGAAGCCTCAATTACCTTGATACCGCTAAATTATACTTAAAAATGAGAAAATAAACAATTCACACTAAGGGAAAGATTAAGTGTCTATTATTGTTTACTTTTTCTGTATATCAGAATGTTTCCATGTTTGCACCGAAATGTCCATTCTACAGTCGTATTGCGTGGGCATGTGATTACCTTCTGGCAAGCCTGTGTGCTTTCGTATATATCTCAGTATGGTCATGTTCATACGTCAGGATACATACATCTGTTAAATTTTACCCATCTAAATCCAAATAACAAGAACCATGTGTTGATCCTTACCCTGCATCTAATTACATCCTAGTTGTAAGGACCAGCTTTCGAGCATCATAACTTTCTGCACACTGACATCAACAAGGGTCTATTTTTGCGTCATGCAAGAGCATTTCAACGCACTTTACTTTTTTCTTAAAATCATAATAATCACCTGAAATATGAAAATTGCAGGATTAAATTTCACATGTCAGAATGGAATTTCAAGAGTACAATAATAACAATGTGTCCATCTTGTTATTTTTGGGTAGAGTAGAGTTGACCTTCGTTATCAGTGCAAATGACAGACTTCATGCTGTTTTACAGGAGGTACTTATCCACTTTGTAGCACCTCGGATGTTTTTCATTCTATAAATAAACTTTTAAATGAACCCAAATGTCAAAGAAATATTTTCCTTACACAGAATGTATGTCCGGACACTTGGATTTGACACTTTCCAAAGTAGCAATTTTGACAACTTAAAGCAGAAAGAATGATAGGTATTTCAGTCAATCCTGTGCAGAACTGAAAAAAGAAAAAGAAAACTAACCGTCAGATTAAAAAAGTCAACTACAGCAGATTCTATGTATTTTGCTTTGAGTGAAAGGGTACTGGAAATAGATTTTACTCAGTGTATCTTTGTTTTCTTAAGAAAAATCTAGCTATTACTCAGGGCACGATTTTTAAAGCAGTCCACAGAATTTATGATTGGATTATATTTTCCTGCATCACTTTAAAGGTTTCTCGTGTGAAGCAGCAGAGAAAGCCGGATTCTGCTACATCCACATCACTTTCGCTTTCTGTTATTATGATATTGTTTAACATCTCACTGGCGAAATATTTCACTTATATAGACACGGAATTGGATGTCGCTAAAGGGCTTTCATTTTTGCTGATGTTCAGCTCTATGGGTGTTATGATCATTAATTATTGAAGACACTTTAACGTCCGAGCATGAATAAGAACGCGAGACCTCACTTTTCAATATCACATCCCAAAGACACAATCAAAATCATTTTGACTCAAATAAGATCGATACCTTTTATTTATTGCCAATGCTGAAATTTGAATCCAATTTCACTCTCTTATACATTGCACGGCCCGACTTTTCAATCTGATTTAAGTACAGGCTGATATGTTTTTAGACATTGTCCAATGGAAGGACCACAAAAAATGTTCCAATTGACCAGTGGTCTCTTAATTCATGTGATTTATATAGGGAAGAGCTAATTTGGAATTATATATTTAGGCAATACTAGACATTTAGTCCTTTAATTCAGTGGACCAAGTACAATTATCCCCATGCTGATCGACCCGAGTAGACTTGTATGGATCGGGAATCCCTAGTACATGTACAAAGCCTCTTAGGAAGCTTGCACGGGGTATGACAGACGCACAGGAACTTCATTACGTCATCCGAATCCCCCGCATATACGTCATGGGTGTGATACCCTGCTAACCACATCCATTAAAACTGGGACGCTCCTTTTAACCTTTTAAGATGCACTTATTTACGACATACTCTCCAAACAGCGGGATACCCGAAATCTATTGTCTGGCCATTGTAACATTAAACCTATTTTCCGGGATTAGAAATATGGCAGTCCGTACAAAACAGTTATTTTCTACACACACAGCAATTTCAGCATATTCTTAAAAAATAATCCTCGATATTTCTGGAGCAGGGATATATTTGGTAGACAAAGTGGTTAGATTACCTGTAAACACCCATACAAAAGATGTCTTATATTTTACAGATGTGTTGTCATCGTTCAATGGAAGATTTAACCAAATGAAAGGCGAAAAAATCTCAAGAATCAAACGTCTAGTAAACAAGTTCATCTGAGATAGTAATTATACAGATTTGTGATCCATATTTAGAAACGACTCTTAAAGGATTTTCCTTTATTGTCAGGATTAATAATCTATAAATAGAAGAACAGTGCCATAAATAGAAAAAAAATGCTTGTACTAATTACATCAAAATGTATGGAACAAATAATAGGGTTTGAGAGAGAGAGACTTGTGCCAGGTTAACCTGGCGTATCAACAAATGTCTCCAATGTCTAGTGAATAATTTTGCTTTTTCCATTTTTCTTTTCGATTATACATTTCAATGGATCTATTTTTTTCAGATTCTTGAAAAGAATATAAAGAAAACAGGAAAGATTATTATGTACCCCAAACTGCATTTGGAGAGCTACAAGGATTCCAAATCTTGGCGCTAATCACCAAGATAAAAAATAAATTCGAAACATTTTCAAGATCTGTTCATTTGATTATGTCGCTTTCTTGCTTCAGCAATCTCATCAATGGAAGTGCAAAAAAATCATTTCGAGCAATTTAGCTAGTTAGTTGTATTGTTGTTTAACGTTCAATCAAGAATCTTTCACTTATCTAAAAACAGCAATGTATGCCAAAGAAGGGCGGCACATTTAGTCTTTGCCCGGCACTTATGGCCATTGAGCAATGAGGGTTCTTTTTCATACCCATACCTACTGTGCCACGGGACGTCGGTTTTTACTGGGGAGTCAAACGAAACGTGGTACGGAATCAGACCCACGACTTCACGGCCAGAGGGCTGATGCGCTAATCACTGTGCCCCGGAGGCCACTCTTATTTCAGTGTATTTGGTACACCCATGGATTGCTTTTAACTTTTGGCTAATTGTATTTATTGTATGGACCATTAAGCTTTCGAAAATAAAAAGAAGTTTTCTGGATGAGCCTATTGTCTTGATATTCATTAATGGACACTGGTCCATGGTAAGACACAAGCCAAACATATGGAGATGTTTTTGTTTTGTTTTATATACAATAAATTAATTACTACCCAGATCTTTGTTTAATTTTTGATAGTGTTTAAAACATCCCCCCATATCTGTTGGGTTCTTTATGAAGGTTAACCTTGGCTCCCTATCGAGCCAACATGCCAATTATGTTGGACCAATTATTTCGAAACCTTTCACACGTGTAGCATTTCCGTTCAAGGTTAAGATATATTGCACTTCGGAGTTACTAAAATCAAATCCTATTTTATGATAATTATCGGTGTCATTTCTAGATATTACCTCGTTTGAAATAATACTTAAATTGAAATCAAATTAAGAAGAAGCGAGTGTCCGTCTTATATATATCGTATTACTGTCAGAACCTACCCGGTACAATGATAAAGTCCATTGTCGAACAGTCTTCAAGATAGGTGAAGCAATAAAAATTGTCATTTTATTACGGTTTGGGTCATACTTTTGATTCTAAATTTTAGTATTTTTACATGTTGAATCCGAGCACAAAACCAAAAGCGGATATTTATCTTCGCCGTCACGAAACGGTCCCCTGTCATAGCTCAAAACTGATTAGATGGCGTGTATGTTTAAGCATTTTAATAGACTTAGGACTAATGAGATAACGTCTTTCGTAAAAATATTAATAAAATTGTGTCCAATATTTTGCTACTTTGACGCGCTACTTTACAAATTTAATTAATGTTGAGCCTGATTTGTTCTAAAGACGCATAGAATTTATTTCGAGATTTTCAGTTTTATTTCGTTCATGATTTTTTTTATAAAATTTCAAAACTATATCCAGAACACGTAGTGTTCATGCCAGTAAATCACACATTTAAAGACAAAGGAAGCACAGGCATTTCACGACGTTGTCATTTCAATGGAAACGAAAGCAATAGTGCATTACACAGAGTTGAAAAGGACATATATAGAACAATGTAATTGCAATATGCATGGACAGGATCAGACCAACTGCTTACATGCAAGAAGCAATATCATGTGATAAAAAGAAAGTGAAATAAATGTCTCTTATTTCAACCAAAATTATGTGTAGAGAGATGAAAATCAAATATTACTGATTACGTAATCATTATATTACACGGTGTTGTCTTCTTGTATTAAAAGTTATTTGCATTTTCTTCAGATATTCTTTTGGAATTTAAGAAATTATATTTCTTTGATGAAATTTACTTACCATGTAGCATATAAGTAGCTAGTTTGCAAGAAATGTAGAGAAAAACTGCCAGCCTGTTTAATTACAATACATAGCGATGTAATACGAAAAGAATAACTCGTTTCAATATGCAGAAATATTTTGACTTCAATTAGAGCGCTAACATACAGTCTTTTAATTTTTACCAATTGTTACCAAGATCTCTTTCGATTTATTTTTGATAGTTTTTAAAACATCCCCCTGTTTTATTGGGTTCATCATAAAGGTGAAACTTGGCTCCCCATCGTGCCGACATGCCAATTATTTTAGCCAACTCATTCTTTCACAACGTTGTAGAATTTCCGTTCAAGGTCAAGATCTATTAGATTGCCATTCACCTGACCCCCTGCATTGAACTGTATTTGACACATACTTATCAACAATTGAGGTTTCTCTGTGAACTCTAATCTACTAATGGGTCAAACGAATTAGTATAAGAGTTCACAGTTTGCAAGAATATCCTTTTCCGAATACGTTCGGAAAGAAATTACCCCCTCTCTAATCTACTAAAAGGTTAAACGAATTACCTTGAGCTTAGAGTCGACAAGTATTTATTTTTTCGAAAACAGTCCACGAATGGTGTTTAGATAAAGCGCAGTTCAGTTCCCTGCAAAAATCAAAAATCATATATTGCTTCATTTAATGTATATTTCAATTTTTGGAAATAAAAAATATTCAAAGCCATATTTGGTATTTTATGTTGGATTTCTTTCCTGGTCAATATGGGTTTAATAAAACACCTGTATCTTGTCATTTAAGTGGGTGGCTGTGGTTCCGGGGTTGTGTGCTGGCCACAAGACGGAGGAGAGTTGGAGGCCACGGTGTGGCACGACGTATTAACAAAGCCGAGGTTCCTTGCCAATTTTAGTGTAATATATCCATCATTCCACGGGAAAAGAACATCAAAAAAATTTCAACATTTATGAAATCTTCATTTTAACTCCGAAATGATGCAATAAAATATTCTGAAATGACACAAAATACCAATTGATGAAGTCATTTATCGTTTCAATTTATGAAAGCAGAACAGTTATACGACTTGCTATCAAGTTCTCTTCGAAACTGCAAATTTTCAATTTACTTCTGTATCAGTTAACATGCTTAAAACTAGATTCAGCACCAGGGTTTCATTTTTCCTTTTAGATTTGTATTTTGATGCATCAAGGGAACAGTTTGTTCTAAACTACTTTGAACTTTGTCGACAAAGCAGTTTCGTTGACAACAACAATAACAACACATTTTAACTTCACATTTCGAAGTATATTTTTGTGTCCCAACAAACGTAAACATCAAGTATTCTTAAGCCATAATACCAATACCTATTGTAGGCATACATTTAAGTTTAGAAGCGGTACTAATATTACATAGTGAAAGAAAAGGAAAATCAATTCAAGGTCGGATTTGTGTATTCTTAGATAAGGCGTTAAATACCTCACACAGGCATAATGTATTGTAAGCATTTTTGTTCGGGTCGACATGGGATCTGAAAAACACTTCAAATATTTAGCCTTGATCCAATCCGGTACACCTGTTCTTGTCGTGTCACGGCAAATGATGGGAGGGTATTAAGGTTTACATAAGAACTTTTTCTATTTCTTGCTTCGTATTAATTGAGCGTGGAAGAAATGGTATTAAGCGATGGTATAAATTTTCATCAAAATGGGATAATCAAGTTTATGTGTGTACATTTATGTTGAGTGTTATCTAGGATGTATTTGATTAATAAACTTGCTATTTGGTCCAGGCACTTTCTCTCATACCAAACAAGTTGTCCCCGATCTAGACTGATAGGTCAAAAGGGTATCCTAACCATTGATTTCGTACTTTCCGTGTACTCAGAACTATTTATGAAATAATTCAATATAGATTCATTGATCTTTTGGCAATGAAATATCAGGATTCATTGTTTTAAAAAATGTGTTAATTTTTCTTTGTTACTTTTCAATATAAAAATAGTACTGCATGCAAAACTCAAAAGAACCTCTTAGTTTTTCTTACACAAAAAAATCACATATTAAACTGTACGAATTTTGAAATTTTACCAACAGAATAAATGCGATACATAAATATTAATATTGCCTATTCGTGTTGGAAATGGTTTTTTTTTTTTTTTTTTTTTTTTTTTACGACAATGGGCCTTTGATTATCATGAGACGACAAGTCAGATTCTTTGTTTTTTCTATTAGAAAAATAAATCGTTATTCCATATAGACAAAATAACAATTGGTATAATTAAGGACAAACTAATCTCATCGTTTTAAATTGGCATAAAAGCAAAATTAATAGTTACACTGATGGACATTAACATTCCAGATATATCGGTTATTTTAAACCAAAGCATACAAATATCGTGTCCTTTGAATTTCGTATATCTGTTCTTTAATTCAATAGATTAACTGTTATTCTTGACCTCAGGTTTTAAATATCACGCTAAATTTAAGTTACTAGCCATGACATTTTATCCACTAACGTCCGAGACTTTGGACCAAGGGTCAAGGCTCATGCTAGCTGAACAACAACACGTTGTCATTTGTTTCCGTTGGGATTGATTCAACATTTTTCTTATGGTTCTTATATTGACCTAGATATAAGATGTATAATTTTATGATGCAAAATACATGCATAAATCATGAATTCCATATTTCGCCCATGAAAATCTGAGTCTTCGCACTTTTTTTCGCGGAGGTACCAGCAAATTATATATTAAGTCACGTATACAAGGTCATCATAAACCTAAAACAGAAAAAGAAAATTCGGATATGTGATATATGAAGAACCAGTTTTGACTAAGAAATGTTTATAGCCTGTAAATTTAAACTATAAGTCATATCTCATACACAGAATAGCAAGTACCAATAACAAATTATCAATCGTCTATGATTTAATATAAATCTAGTACTACCGAACAAGTAACGTTACATTTCATGTAGTGAATTAATATACAATGTAATTATAAACTTGTTTATATTTTCGACAGTAAAATTGGCAAACGTTGACAGTAATAACGATATGTATTCCATACCTTTGTGACAGGAACGAACCATTAAGTAGTTTTCCTCTGTGTATTAAATGTTCGCATATACAACATAAACGGGGATACTTGACCGTCTCTGATATATTAACGCCCGTATGCGAGGAAGGAATGCAATGCAAGTGAGTATTTCATCTATCGAGAATAATTTGAATGCTTCCGTCGACATCCGTTGAGACGTCTCCATAGCGTGTGTATGGAAAGATTCTCGAGTTGGACGATAAACAACTGTGCAAAAAAGTGTATACGGGACAAAATCATAACAATGTATTTTTTCTAAGCCAGGGAAAACTAATTACAATCACCTTTGGGTATGGACATAT
>JACSZP010016040.1:1096-11260 GCA_016161895.1 Pinna nobilis | reverse complement strand
CTATAGTTGAAAACAAGAAGGGCAAAGCCGAGATATGGAAATATTTCGGGTTTCCTAAGATTGGCAATATCGTACAAATTAAATCCGCAGTATGTAAACTGTGTTTTGTTAATCTGAAGCACTGTAGCAACACAACAAATCTGACAACACACATGAAAAGACACCATCCATCAATAATTTTGCCGTCCTCATCTACAACGTGTACAAGTACGTTGGCAACGACATCAAGTTCAACTTCAAAGGAAAATGTAACCGAGACGTCAGCTTCCGTTGTGCACAAAAGTCAATCAAAACTGACCAACTTTGCAAAATTGAATAGAAATGCAGCACCTTCACAGGCCATCACAAAGGCTATTTTTAATTTCATAGTTATGGACCTGCACCCATTTTCTGTTGTTGAAAATGAGGGTTTCAAACAAATGGTGAATGTGTTGGCACTAGGATACACTATTACAAGTAGCCAGTTTGTTTTTGTTACAAGTTCAAATTAAAATTAATATTTTTTACTTCATAATGTTGTGAAATCATCTGTTTTGCCTTCAATAAGTTATCAATGCACAATGTACTATGAATAATTAGTANNAGTGTTCCATTACAGAATATTTTAAACATGATATATCGTGATACATAGCAATATGCTTTTCAATTATCGTGATATATCGTGATACGCTTTTGGGTCACGATACTCACCCCTACTAGCTACCTTTTAACGTGACAGACAGACAATGGACAAAGTGCTCCCAAGTGCCTACCTAAATGTGTGGCGGACAGACAACGGACAACGTTCTCCCAATATGCCTATCCATTTGTGTGACAGACCACTGACAAAGTGCCACACTATATATGTGACAGACAAAAGTGATCCCAAGTGCCTACCTATACATGTATGTGCGACAGACATGACAAAGTGCATCTAAGTACCAAGTTATTTGTGTGACAGACAGACAAAGGAGAAAGTGTTCCAAGTGCCTAACTTTTAATTGCTCCCAATTGCCTACAACAATGATGTACCTATATGTGTGACAACAAAGGACAACTTGCACCCAAGTGTCTACCTATAAGTGATAGACTGATGACAAAGTGCCCACCTATTTTTGTGACGTACAGACAATGGAAAAGTGCACCCAAGTGCCTACCTATAAGTGTGACAGACAAAGTATTCCCAAATACCTGCCTATATGTGTGACAGACAGACAATGGACAATGTGCATCCAAGAACTTTGCTACATGTGTGACAGACAGATGACAGACAAGGTGCTCCCAAGAGCCAAACCTATCACTTTGTGTGACAGACAAATGACGGTAAAAATCTTCCCATGTGACTACCAATCTGTGTGACAGACAGATGAAAGACAAAGTGGACCAATGTGCCTATCTGTGTGTGTGATAGACATAAGGACAACGGAAAAAGTGCCCCCAAGTGCCTATATACATGTATGTGTGACAGACAGACGGACAACGGAAAAAGTGTCCCCAAGTGCCTATATACATGTATGTGTGACAGAGACGGACAACGGAAAAAGTGTCCCCAAGTGCCTATATACATGTATGTGTGACAGACAGACGGACAATGGAAAAAAGGTCTCCAAGTGCCTATATACATGTATGTGTGACAGACGGACGAACAACGGAAAAAGTGTCCCCAAGTACCTATATACATGTATGTGTGACAGAGAGACGGACAACATAAAAAGTGCCCCCAAGTGCTCACCTATATGTGTGACAGACAGATTGTTATTCCTCACTCTGTTTACTGCAACGTTTGGCGGGGTAACAGGTAGATTTTGCAAAATATTTAATTTACTTTTAAATGTAATTTTGAAATTAAAAATAAATATTATCAACATTATTGCTTTCCCTTTTTACTCGATAAGTCCAAATACTGGTACAGTCGAGCCTCATTAATCCAAACGCTTATAGTCCGGATGCTTCACCTTCTGGATAACATTTCTAGGGAACACAACTTTAGATTGCCTTGCACATTATAATATTAATGTTTCAGTAATCCGGATGCTTCCCTTATCCGGAAAATTTGCTTAGGAACGAAGGTGTTCGGAATAATGAGGCTCCACAGTACATGTACGTGTTTATAGATCATTAAAGCCACATTTAATATCTATTGTTATAAAAAGTTCTACTATCATCCACATGTTATGGAAATAACCAATAGAAAATATCATAGACATTAGAGACTTCAAGTATATAATAATTATTTACTTACTACTTTCAACTATCAACAAGTTCCCTGTGGGTGCAGCCATTTTTATCTTCAGAGAAAGTTAATGCAGTCAGCTGCTGCAAAGTAATATGAAACAAATAATAATTACGATGACAAGAGAAAAAACAATGATGACAATAATGATGTTAATAATACAACTAATAATAACGTTATTAACTACGGTTTAACTATTAATCTTCATTCTATAGGGGCCTCCGTGACCGAGTGCTTAGCATGTTCGACTTCGAATCGAAGGGTACAGGGTTCGAATCCACGCAAAGCCACTCCGCTGTTAGCCATCCCTATTATTTCAGATGATCGAGACAGTAAAAACCGAGGTCCCGTGTCACAGTAGGTGTTGGCATGTTAAAGAACCCTTCCTGCTCTACAACCATCAGTGCCGAGCATAGGCAAAATGTGTCGCCCTTCACCAGCACATAGTGATGTCTCCATATCAGTGAAATATTCTTGAGTGGGACGTTAAACAACAGCACAACAACAACAACAAGAGGTCATTGGGCCACATCACTCACCTGAACATTTCACAGAGAAGCAGAAATTTTGGATTTACAATGTATCACTACTGAAATTTATGGACAAAGATGAACCTCTCATTTGTTAAACTTTGGACCCTATTGTTTAAACTTTGGGCCCCTATTTTGGCTACATCTTGATCCCAGCAGCTACAATTTGAACAAACTTGAATATACACTATATGATGATGCTCCCATATCAATTTGATTAACTGTACACTTGCTGTTATTGAGAAGAAGATTTTTAAAGATTTTTTCCTATATCAACCTATGTTAAACTTTGGGCCCCTATTGTGGCCCCATCTTGACCCTGGGGCCCCCATTTGAACAAACTTGGATCAACACTATATAACGATGCTTCCATATCAATTTGATTAATTGCACACTTGCTGTTCTTAAGAAGAAGATTTTTAAAGATATTTTCCTATATGAACCTATGTTTAAATTTGAGCCCTTATTGTGGCCCCATCTTGACCCCAGCGGCCACCATTCGAACAAACTTGAATCTACACTATATAATGATGCTCCCATATTAATATGATAAATTGTACACTTGCTGTTATTGAGAAGAAGATTTTTAAAGATACTTTCCTATACAAACCTATTTAAATTTTGGGCCCCTATTTTGGCCCCATGTTGACCCTGGGGGCCATCATTTGAACAAACTTGGATTACACCATATAATGATCTCCCATATCAATTTGATTAATTGTCCACTTGCTGTTCTTGAGAAGAAGATTTTTAAAGATATTTTCCTATGCAAACCTATGTTAAACTTTGGGCCCCTATTGTGACCCAATCTTGACCCCAGCGGCCAACATTTGTACAAACTTGAATCTACTCTACAAAATTATGTTCCCATATCAATTTGGTTAATTTTACACTTGCTGTTGTTGAGAAGAAGATTTTCAAAGATATTTTCCTATCTAAACCTATGTTAAACTTTGGGCCCCTATTTTGAACCCATCTTGACCCTGCGGGCAACCATTTGAACAAACCTGAATCTACACCATATAATGATGCTCCCATAACTATCTGATTAATTGTACACTTGCTGTTCTTGAGAAGAAGATTTTTAAAGATATTGTCCTATATAAACCTAAGTTAAACTTTGGGCCCCTATTGTGGCCCCATCTTTACCCCAGCGGCCACCATTTGAATAAATTTGAATCTACACTCTATCAGGATGCTTCCACTTGAGTTTAGTGATTTTTGGTCCAGTGGTTCCAGAGAAGAAGATTTCTAAAGACACCCACCCAATTGTTTCTCAATTATCTCCCCTTTGATAAGGGCCTAACCTTTCATTTGAATAAACTTGAATCCCCTTCCCCCAAAGATGCTTTGTGCCAAGTTTGGTTGAAATTGGCCCAGTGGTTCTTAAGAAGAAGTTGAAAATGTTCAAAGTTTACAGACAGACAGACAGATGGACAGACAGACAGACGGAGGGACGATGGACAAAATATGATCAGAAAAGATCACTTGAACCTTTGGTTCAGGTGAGCTAACAACGTTTATCTATATCTTGTAGCTTTATGGGTATACAATAACATAGGGAGAAATTAAGAGGATCATGTCACATATTGACCGCAAAAAGCAATTAAGATATTAGTTTAACCAATCGTGGTAGAGTGATATTTTATATGAAAATATCAAATGTATATATTAGCATGGTTTGTTATGTTTTGCTACACTTGTTTTTTTTTATATGTAGTACATGTATATAATTATCTAAGATGAATAACTGTTACTGAAAAATGCTTTTTTTGCTGTTAAAGGGGATTAACTCTCATTAACAAAATACCTGTAAAACATCACTCTAGAGTTTAATACCTTCCTTCTGTAGCTGAGCACTGTCCAGCTTGTTTACTTGATTTCTTTCAAAAACCAACTTTCCTAGGTTCATATATTTAGAATAATTGTTTTATACATGCTGTAAATCATGATTTGAAATAATCCAACCACAGAGGCCATGCTGAATTGTAGAGACTTTTTACATTTTTAGCTAATAACATCAGATTGATTGAGTAGTTTTGTATTTTATTGTTCTATTAAATGTGTACACTGTTGTTAGATTGTGAATAAGCTGATCATAAAACATCTTTTTTTAGCAATAAATTGAAATTTAAAATAGATGTGTAAATTTTTCTTTGTTGTTGAAATTCTGAAATGATTTTCATGCTTCACGAGCCACTTTAAAGATAATTAGCTTTTATAAAGTCATTATGAGCAGAGACCTAAATAACACAGAGACCAGCGGCCTATCGAACTCTCGCGAGATCATAAGCTCGGTATTGTTCTCATCTATCTCGACGAGATCAGTGCGAGATTTGTTCGCGCAGGCGCAGTGACAGTTGTTGCCCGATATTGTTTCCATCTATCTCGACGAGATCAGTGCGAGATTTGTTCGCGCAGGCGCAGTGACAGTTGTTGCCGGGTATTGTTTCCGTCTATCTCGACGAGATATCAGTGCGAGATTTGTTCGCGCAGGCGCAGTGACAGTTGTTTATCTTAGGAGTGTGCTCCTTACATACAGTCATGTTACCCTTGTCGTTTCAAACTGTGGAAACGAGGCTTCGTTCTGAACACCTTGGTAAATAACTTATCCATATATGTTAATCAACGAAAAGTACCGATCGTCACTTCCGCCGCGAACGACTAATCAGTAGAGAGTATAGGAAGTTACTAGTCTCTGTGTTATATACGTCTCTCATATGAGTAAAGTGAAAATGTATCTTGCATTATTCTATTGAAACCATTTTGGGATGGGGGGGGTTAATTTTTTGTCTTTTTTGTTTACAGGATATTTTGGATTGTGATTGTCACAATGAAATAACTGACCTAGATTCTGATTACGTCATTAGACCATATTTAGGTGTGTTTACATTTATAATTGTCTGAATTTTGTAATTTCATTCATTTAATTTTGATTTCATGTGAATGTTAAAAAATATGACATAACTTTGTACTTTTTGCATATCCCTACAGTACTAACTCTGATATAAGTTATAATGGTAAGGCCAGACTTAAAGATATTAATGTTTCCCCATATGCGACCAACTTGTCTGATCACTGGGTAGCTAGGTAGGTAAAAAAACTCTTTTTTTGTGACAGACAACACCATGAATGAGATTTAGTGATCCTTATTATACCTTGGTACATACTATCTTATTTTCAGAAAGAAATTAACATGAAATGGGAAAACTTAACAGTTATTTATTGAAAACTTATCACCTATTGCATATTTGTTGTACTTTTGCTTTGATTCAAATGAGTAACTTTTTTCGTATAGAAACCTGTAAATTACATGTACTAGAAAAAAAAAATCCTCACAAGGGAATTAAGTCAATGAAATTATGGTAAGGGCTATTTTTTCAGGTCAGTCGCGATTGAGGAACCATTTATAATTTTAATTTAGGCCAAAAAGTGTTTTTTTTATCTACAGTCTAACTTGTTTTAAGAGACCGTCCCAGGGAAGGAGCAAAAAAGGTCACATATATGACAGGTGGTCTCTTAATTCAGGTGATTTATAAAGGCAAAAGCCATTTTGGGAACCACGAATTTAGGTCACATCAGACAGGTTTTTCCTAATTCAGTGGGTCACTAATTTATAAGGCAGGTTAGACTGAATATACTTTGGTAAATTAGATTTTTTAAATTCCAAAAAACTAATGTTGGACTTACATTTATTATTATTTTTTTATTGTTTTACAATGACAATCATATGACATTGGTTAATACCACTCCTATTTATGATAAAAACAAATATCGAGCCCAAACTTGGTACATGTATTCGAGTTAGTTAATACACAGGAGACACCTCGTTACAAGATATGGCCAACATTTTTTTCACAACATTTATTTGTGAGAAATATAGCCAGGGTTATACACTCCCCTTACATCACCTGGTCAGGTAGTCTGGAGACTGGCTGGCTTATAGTTCACATGCATTCTTCTTCTTTCCATTCACTCCCTTTCATTCCTAGACAGAAGCAAAGGAGATAGAAAAGGGGAGGACTAAGGGAGTTTCCATTCAATTAGAGTGGAAGAACAAATAAAGAATGTTCAATGCAAATACAGTGGAATAACAAAAGGAGAACTAATATTGTGTATATGTATAAAAACGGCTTATTCTGAAAAGTATAGGTAACTGTATAAACTAAATAAGACAATGGCCACATTGTGAAAATACCAGTATATTAGCTCAATAAGGGTCAACGCATTTGATATAGGATGAAGTACTCAAACAAAAATGACTAGAGTAGACTTATATACATCCATTTGTAAATCGTTTAGATTTTCTAATAAGGATCAATGGTGTTCTGTTTTCATCTCTTATACCACCGAATTTTGCTAATTGAGGCCAAGTGCATACTTATAAGCTAATGTCTAGTTGGTCTAGAATGAAACTCGACTTGATTGAACGTCCAAAGGTTATTTTAGGTTTATAAATCTGGAAAAAAAGGAATCTCTTCGATTTAACTATAGGTATAAAAATAAAGCTACATGATAATTAAGTAAACTAGTACGTGGAATGATGGATCACTATGCTTATATTGCTATAGGTAGGTGTCTTATTTTTGTATCATACATATACCCCCAAAGAGATCGCTTGATGGTTTAAAGATTACATACATCGTAAGCACATGTGCAGAGCATTATATTAACCCACAGGTTGAACACATTGTTGAATAATTGACAGTTACTTACAGGTGTTGTTTAAAATGGCAACACCCCTATATTCCGATGGTCTGATAGTCCGACAGTCCAACCATTAACCTACTCCGTATGGGCGCAGTTTATAAATGTAAACTTATTGAAACAGAGATATCTTTATTTTCCGTAAAATAAGCCGATATATCTCTATTTCAAATAGAGATATCTCTACAAATGCAAGGTGCATTGCATCTAAAATGGAGATATTTCTATATCTGAAGTGGCGATTCTCTATTATTCCACCAAACTGTAATCTCCAGTTACACAGGAATTAAAGAATTCAACTCGCAAAAACGGAAAGATGGACAGACAGACACACTGGGAAACAGACTAACGGACAGACAAAGTGCTCACCATAGGGTTCCCGCATCCTCGATGGCGAGAGGGGCAGCAATGTTGTAGTGGTTAAATGCTTGTCAAGGGGGTCCTGAGTTCGAGTCTAGGTCTCACTACTTTGATTTCTATGGCTTAACATTAAAAAGGAGCGCTATGGTGTAGTGATCGAGCGCTCGCCTTGTAATCGCAAGGTCCTGGGTTCAAGACTGGGCTGTGGCGTATGTCCAGTGAATATCAGCGCTGTGAACTTAAAAGTACTTAAATTGAGGAGACTGTTTTTTATTTATATAAAACTAATAAACGTTAAAGAGATGTAAAATTGGCTTTGTTATTTCCTGTGTGTATAACTTGGGATTAGACCTTTTCATTTATACCTCAAACCATCTTGACCTGATGTTTGACCCACTTTCCATTAATGGTTGTTGAAACTAAAAATACCTATGGTTTTGCCGGACAAGCTTTGTTGTCCTCTGACAACTCTTGTTCGAATATTTTTTTGTGACATTGTGGTCTATTCAAACCCTTTCTTATGCCATTGGAAGTTTTTGTCATACTACCGGGTCAGATTTCGTTTCATGTCTGTTTAATCCTTAATAATAAGAAAACTAGAAAAATCAGGTTGTCGGACTATCGGACCATCAGACTATCGAAGCGTCGGACTACAGATGTGTAACCGTTTAAAACATGGATATTGTTGTTACTAAACAGAGTGTTAAACGTGAGGGTAGACATTCTTCACTCTTGTAGTTCGAGTGATAATTTCATCTTTATATTTAAATAAATAGTAGTTCGGTCTAGTCCTCTCTGCACAGGGTGACAATTTAATAGCTGAGCTGCTGCTCTAGAAAGCAATAGGACCGACTAAAATGAGTGTCAATGTTTATATTTTGTTTATAGACGATTTTTGCAGCATATTTAATCTCTGCTTGATTTTATTATTTGCACTGTGAGTCGGTCATCTTAGGTTATCAATATGAATGCAGGTATATTTATTTACACAGATGAAGATTGAAGCTGCAGTGATATATTTTAGATAAGTTTGTACATTCAGGGTTTGAGAGGGCGTGTGTGTGTGTAGGTGTGTTTATTTGTGTCTACAGAATACAATGCAGGTAGAATTCCTCTTTTATTGTGACTTATTAGCTCCAACCTAAAGTCTTTTCTATATCATATCTATACATATACGTACATGTACTTAGTCACTGCACATATCTACAGTATTTTACAAGAGTTATTTCCCTTCGGCAGCAATGTTGTATGGCAGCATATACATTTTTCTGCATAAATCAACCAATTTAAATGAAGTATTCTTGGGTATTAATAGTTTAAAAAACTTTTATTTGGGGTAAAATATTTATTTCAGGAATTCAGTAGTCTAAACAACTAATATATTTGATGAAAATTATGATGTTTCTTTCACTACTACAACGTAATCCAACTTGGTTTGTCTCATGTGACAGCAAATATAGTGCGAAATTTTGGAACAGTACAAAAGATATATGGGTTTATTTACATTTTTAAAGATTTGATTTCTTCTTTATATTTGTCTATTCATTATAATGTTGTACCAGAAAATAACAAGACAACAGTGATCTACTTCAGAGCTTACTGTGAAATATGAAAAATGAACTAGCCCAAAGAACTATGTGGTCATTGGGCCCTTGATTATACAGAGAAATAGCATGCAAGCTCTCGTTATATTCATAGCATCTCACTTCACTAAGTATGATTAGGCTTACCTTAAACATATTTCATTTTCAAAACACATGTAACATATATAACAGAAAAGCCACAAATAGGATTGAAAAGAAAGCCAACGGCTTATCTAAATTTCTCTCCAGGTAAACATCTTACCAGCCATGTATGCTTTTAATTAATATATAACAATACAGTAAAGAAAATGAAGCATAGGTGTATGTCCAATGAAAGAGCTGTAGGAAAAAGACAGTAGAAAAAAATTGATGTTATTCAACTTTTCAACTTTGATCTATGAGTTGTTAACAATTAACTGTTAAGTAAAACACTTGTAGCCGTGTATTTAATCTGAGAAGAAACTCTAACAACGACATAATTAAAAGAAAAGAATAAGTGGATTCGAAGTCATAAATTATATATGTCTCTGGTAGAATAAAATGAAAGTGAAAATGGAAATGAAAATGAAAGTGGCGAACAAGATTGCACATACATGTATATAGGTTTATATGTTATTGATTGAGTGAACACATGTATACATATGTGTGTATATATACATGTATATTCAATGTACATGTACATATATTTGATCGATACTTCATGTTTGTTTGTTGTTGTTTAACGTCCCACTCAAGAATATTTCACTCGACATATGGAGACGTCACCGTGTGC
>JACSZP010016037.1:21166-33246 GCA_016161895.1 Pinna nobilis | reverse complement strand
GAGGCTGTCATAAGCACCAGGCACATGAAATTGAAAACTTGTGTCTCTAACTCAAAGTTTTGTGGAAAAGCAGACTAATGACTACTTGTCCCATATCTTATGTTGTGCAGACATTAAATAGATCTACATGTATTTCAGGTGACAGGACTGTAGAGGGTACAGAATTGTAAAAGTTTTATCCAATAAAGAGATCTACTGTTCTTATAAAGTCAATACCCTTTATCATTTAATTAAATTTCCCTGTCAGTTTGGTGCTGATACACGAAGAGTAAACATTGTATGCAATAATCAATTAACAGTACACAATGCCCTACTATGTAGCCCAAGAATTTTATGTTCTTACTTATACTTAAGACTAAAATAGCACAACGAATCACCATCATAATTAAATTATAAATAAAGAGTTATGTGTGCAGTAACTATGACAACAAAAATACAAAATTGCTATATCAATTGAAATTTATGATCATGAAATAAGTTATATACATTAATAATGTACATAATTCAGCCAGCTTCTGTAAATGTACACATAGAAATGAATAAATCCAAGTCATTTATATGTTTGTATTGCACTCAAACAGTATTGTGCTGCCCTCCTTAATGAAACTTTGTTTTGTGCTCTCACCTATATGTATAGACACGGGAGTTGTTTCTCTTTAAGCATGGTTTCTTTCTATTAGGATGTTGTTATGGAAAAATTACGAATAAAGGACATATTATAAAGCATAAAAATGCACTATATACCAGTATAATAAAACAGATACAATTTCTAGAGAAAGAGAATGGTTGGTTTGTGAATAGAAAACTTTATAGTAGTGTCACAGTTGAAAAAAGTGAATGTTAAGTGCATAACAGTGATTGTTGTGGCAGTATTCTCCCGTCCAAAAAGAGCTGTACCACCCCTTGGTTATCAAATGCCAACACCATTTGGGAGAGGTGGGTAAACCTGGCATTATATAATGACATCATTTGTTTTTGATTTTTTTGGTTTAAGTTGTTTGTTTGTTTGTTTTATGTCACACTCCATTATCTTTCAGTCATATATGATGGTAGCCAGTTTTTACTGGGGTATGAGAGAACCTGGTTGAAGAAAGGTTTCCATTAGCATTATTTTTCAAGAGTTGTTTCCCTTCAGCAGCCATATTGAGTGTCAACGTGAATATTTTCCTGCATAAATCAGCCAAATGAATTGACATATTTTTAGGTTTAAATAGTTTTAAAAACTTGTTTAGTGGATTAATTATTTTCTTTCAGGTCTTCGTTAATCTAAAAAACTACTTTTGATGAAAATTGTGATGTTTTTTCATTATTACTTTGCAATCGAATTTGGTTTCTTAAAGAAGAAAAGTTTCCATGTTGATAATAATGCTAATGGAAACCCATCTAAACACACAAGGGAAATAACTCTTAGATAATAATGCTAATGGAAACCCATCTATAAATGTACCTCTGAGGAGACCATCAGCCTTCAGCAAGATAACTGGCAAACATTCACATTAATAATGCAGGTTCCAGTGAGACTCAAACTTATGCTGACAAAAGTTGAGAGCCTACATGGTTTAAAGTACAATGCTGTAACCAATTAACTATGGAGGCCCCTACATCACACATACAGTGACAACCTACACTGCTGACATTTGCCGATATTAGTGCCACTGTACCCCAGAAGTAGTGTGAACCCTGGTGGTGTGCTATAAAACAGGGGAGATAACAACAGTTTTAACAAAGGGAGATAAGTGAAGAAATATTAAAAGTATCTTCTGTCAGGGTAGATCCTGTCTTGAGAGACCATCACCACAATCATGGAGATGTGAGCTGTCAGGAGAGGTGGTCACTCAAAACAGGTGCTATCTCAAGAATCTTTTGGTATTTTTTTCTCTCATGTTTTTCTCGAATTCTCTCTACATTCTTTCATTAGCAATCACCCAAGGTGGATGGTCTCTCAAAGACTGGTGCCACTGTAGTGTACATGCGACATGCAAAAATGAACATAAAGGTAAAGTGACATTGCCTGTTATGGCGTAGGATTAATACAGAAAAGAAGTGAGAGTGTCTGTAAAAATAACAAGATACATGCTGGACCAGTAGAGGGACCAAAAGGGAAGGTGCTTAAAAGTGACTACTATGGCAGAAATAAAGAAACTGGTGACAATTATTGTCTGGTATGGTAGTTCTAAACATGCAGGACAGGATTACCAACAAAGAGGGAAAATTTGTATATAAAATACACCTTAAAGGAGATGATAAAAAAAGTCAGAGAGCAGTTGAACTCCTTTGACCCCAGTTGTAAATCTGAATGTAAATATTCTTATCTAAGACTACATCAATGAATGCCTAGCCTATATTATGTAATTCATAAGAAATACATGATCTAGATTTAAAAAAAATGGGAGCAAAAGAGTCAACTGATATCAGCCATAGTATTTCAATGTGTGTGAGTGACATGTCTGCATTATAAAATCAGCAGAAAAGGGGCAAATGAATTTGATGAACAATTTATCAAGTTAGAGTGGGTTTCTACATACATTACTTCTTTCATAAAAGGAAAAAGTTATTTTGATTTTGATTTCCAGGTGAGTTTGAGCAATAAAGAAAAGAAGTTGATTAGAGGAATGCATTAGTTATTTCTCATTTCATTTTCAAAATGTACAAAAATAATTTAATTTCTAGTAGCAAAAATTGAATAGATAATATGAATAATATTACAGGATAAAAAAAAAGAAATACAGTAATAAAATTGGGATGCAAGGAATAGTCATAGTTAAGAGAAATGGGAGGACTAAATCACACACAAACATTCAGACAGCAATGGCCAATGAAAAGTAAATGATTTACCTGTCTATATTAATCCACCTAGAAAGTTGGGAAATTGTGTTGCTATAGTTTTGTTTGATATGAAATTCACACACATTTTGTAGGAAGAGGAAATTAATACTGGGTATTTAATATTTGTGGGTATGACAAATGTAGTCATCAGAAGGTGATGAATTCACTGATGATTGCCACTACTGACTCAAAGAAAGATACCTGTAGAGCCATATGCAATATAAAGATATATAAGTCACATGTACAGAACTTTGAGATTTAAACTTTGACATTAAGGTGCTATACTGATAGACTCATGGGGTGAAAACAATCTGGCAAAATTTCAAGAGAAATCTTTGTACCATTGAGTTATTTATAGACCAAACAAGATTAACAAAAAGATTATCTTTATGAACTTAATCTGCTAGATATGACCTTATGGTCATAGCACTGCTAGGGTAAAAAGATAACTTTTGAAGGCCTTAAAGAGCCAATATGTAAAAACTGATATTTTAATGAAATATGAATCACCAATGTTCAAATTATATTTAAAATATCTTCAGAAATATATATAAAAGAATACATTGTGTATAGCATGCATTTATCTCCTTTATAACCAGGACAATTGAACAGGTTACTGCAACACAGTATTGGAAACAAAGGGGGGCAACTCTTGTAGCATAAAAGAAAATCAGTCAAACAAGCTTTGATTTGAAAAAAAAACTTTCTCAATTAAAAAATGATAAGATTGAAAATTGAGCTAAACAAAGATGGGACAGCAGTCAAAAACATCCTAGTGTGCAAATCAAATGAATAAGCAAGAAAGAGCTTGCGCAAAGAATATTTCTATTTCAAAATCTCAATATGTGAATGAATCTACAAATCAGATGTACACATCAGGGATTGCACACTTATACAAAACAACATCTACACAATACACACTAGGCATACTAAATAAACTACTGATCTGCTAGATATCTACCTATAGACCGCACCGTCCCATGGTAACACACATGGTGGGATATCTACAATCTGCGACCTGTAAGGGTCACTAACATGTAAGTATAATCAACAATTTACTTTGGAGACAAGAAAGATACCAGAGCTTCAAAAATTTGCAGAATTGAGACAGAACATAAGGAATGTACAGAATGCATGTAACTCAAAATAACTCAAGAGTGAAAATATTTTGTTTTTAACAATTGCAACAAGTTTTTGGTTCTAAACGGTCCAAGATTCAATGTACATTGTAATTTATAAAGAATATCAAAAAACCAATGAGACTGAAGTTTTGGCCATATCCATAAACTGAGATTAGAAATAAAACAATATTGATAAGGATGACAGCTATAGAAACTGAAGTGGTTTGACTCAGGGTTAGGAAAAATATTTAATTCGGATTGAATTTACCAGAATGGGGTAAATCATCCAAAATCACATCTAAAATTGCCTATACTGGATTTATACTATTTATTGCATTTGGTGTTGTGAGTGGAAAAGTGCAATAGATATTCAGAAAGAAGCATATGTAGCAAGGATGATCTGGGAGTATGATGTTTATGTTCATTATTAGCATGTAAAGGAACATAGATATCACTGATAAGCTTGATCATAATACATATATAGCATACATCTGTGGTCATTCTGTGCCCTCTGTAGTAGAAATAATGTGGAGAAGTGTATAAGTGTGAAAATATAGTGAAGAGTGGACAGAATCAATGCAAAGATGCAGAAAACACAACTCTGTATTGGAAGATAAACCATTCATTCATCAAATACAAATATCAAAGGTCATGCTTATTTCAATAATTTCCATATACTCTGTCTTGGGTGTGTCAGCATAAAAACAAAGCATGTATGATACATGTATATAATATTTCAATGAGTAATGACAGCTATAGTTTTGTCAAACTGCATTTTCCATCATTTTTCACTTGAGATTAGAGCATGAACAATCTTGGCATAAACAGTGACATATTTGAAAATAAAGTTATTATGGTTAGTATACAATAAGCATGAATTCATACTTGAATTACAGAAGTTATTTAATCACGCAATGCATGATTACCTCAAGCTATGATAACAGGATGATGGTATTTATAATTCTTGTTATGTATTCTCAATTTCATTTCTTAGAGTCATTTTGATAAACTTCATAGAATTCAAACACATCTCTAATCTTAATTTTGTTTTCATTCTAATTTTCTTTTATAAATGTAAATGCCTTTGACTACCCAGTTTTTACCACATATACATGTATTTTTTACAATAGATAAATATTACATGACAAAACATACTACTGACCTTGATGTAGAGGTTGTATAGTCATGACACACAGAGCTCTGTTGCTGTCTTTCCACTGGGCTGCTCTTGGGTCGTGTGGGTGTGTACAAAGTCTCTCTGTTCAAATCTCTGAACATCTCGTCAAAATAATCTCGACCTTGACCCAGAGAGGTTGGAATAAGGGCAGGGTTCATGGTCCTTCCTCCGGCTCCAGTAGCTTTAATAAAAAAAAAAGAGAAAATTGAATTTGGACTTTAAGAAATGAAGCAAAATCAGAAAATACATATACCTAACAAACTTTGACTTACAAAATGTCTATCTCATGGTAGATTCAATACACAATAAGTGAGGATCAGACTAATTTTATCATACACATTTCAAAACTATAATGATACACCAATCTTGGTAACTAAATTATTTGTTTAAAGAAATTAATAAAACATCTTTCGTTGGTGAAATGGAAACTACTAAGCCACTGAATATAAAGTTCAAAGAGGGATAAGCTGGTAAAATTATGTTATATATTTCAAGATATGGATTGCAGTTAGTAACCAAGAAGTTGTGAGTTGCATGCCATCTAATGTCATTCTATAGCTTTGTACGTTGTTATACACATGGTACAACCTTGAGGTTTGTGATGAAATCATGAATTGACATTTATGTTTCACATACATGTATATGATCCTAAAGTATTTTGTAAATTGCTCTCTTTTCATCTTGAGCTCTTTTGGATATTTTCTTGCTTTAGAGAGAAAGAGTAAATTTATTTTTGTATAGTTGGACAATCAAAACTGAATGTATTCTGGGTATACATGTATATCACAATATCTGAGGTAGGCGAATTGCTACATCTTTATTTGTAACTCCTCGTACACTTTATAAGGACAAATGGTGTATGATATTGCTACATATAAATAGATCTAAGACTTTGGCCAGTCTCCTAAAATAAATTTTTTACATAAAAGTCATGTTTTTCACTCCAAATGTATTCATGAACACTGTGACACTCATACTGAATTTTTATTTCCAGTTCTAAAAAGTTACGGTGCATGTTACATCTTACGGTGATATACGTAAAAGAAAAGTATCTAGAGGCCTGTTAGGCATGCGGTTGTAAGCATGGTTGTGATATAAAGTTCAAGTTTGGTGTGACAACAAAAACTAATTCTTATGTGTTTCTTCTCAAGTGCAGTCTAACCTGTCTTAACAACCCACTGAATTAATAGAAAACCAGTGTTTTATGCGACCAATATGAGTGGTTCCCAAAATAGCATTATTGATGTGTGCTATATCTATTAAAATCTGGCTGTGTGTAATCTGTATGATGATCTGTATGTTTGTGTGACAAACTGGATGCATGTGTGCTAGTTTTATGCAAAATGCACTCTGAATGTGTGCTATCTGTATGACACTGTTGGCATGTGCTATATTTATGGCTCTTGATGTGTGCCTCTGTGACAATCTCCATGTGTGGCTCTAGATTTGTGCCTCTGTAACTATCTAGAAGTATGTTTTTGCTTGTGACTGTGGATATGCAACTCTGTGACACTGATGTGTGTGATGCATGTGACATGCTGGATCTAACCTGGATTATATAAATTAAAAGCTGAAAAAGGTCAAAGCAATAATATATATCAGCTCAGTACATGCCAAAACAGTGTGGAGAAATTAAGGGTAAAACCCTGCAGCCATAAGATATGTGAATTAAAAGCCCTCTTTATGTAATACCTCTTGGGTAGTATGTTTTGGCCCGGTCATATTTGTTATAACTTTTGCCATAGTTATCATAAAAATGGTTGAAGTGGACTCTGGTATCATGGCATTTGCCACCTGTGCCACTGACCACTGAGGGGCCCCTTTGCTTGTTGCTGACAATTTGGTATCTGCCAATTTTTTTACCAGCGTTACTATTTTTGGATTTATTCCATCGTGTAGATTTCACAAGATATTGCCCTTCATCTGTAGGTGGCAAGCAATTCAGTTGGAAGAAAAAGGAGAGATAATAGATTGACAAAATAAAGTACATGGAAATCATTCAAAATGAATCAATTCTCTAAACATTTCATTTTGCTCATTGTATATCTGATACATAGCTAGAGTGAGTGGAGAAAGGTTTGGAATCTATAATAACATCAAAATCTATAAACTGTGACAATGTGTGTGAAATGAATTGTCTAAAACATTCAAACAAAATCAAAATATGTTCTACAAAACTAAACACCAATTTCATTTGTAAAATGTGTAATAAGTGTAATGCTTCAATATGGAATGTAGCTATGTAAATATATTCATGTGTTTTTACCTGGGGCAGATTTAACCCTAGCAATAGGTCCAACGGGTCTAGGGGTCACAGGTGGGGAGGGCTCTATCTGGAGTTTGTTGACACTGGGTGTGGTCTCGTATGTGTACTTTGTCCCTCCACCTATAAAATCAAAGTCCAATTCTGCAGGAACCGTGTTGATTGGCTCAAAGTTGGTAGCAGAGTAGTTGTATGTAGTATCATATCCAGAGGTGCCGGTGGTATGCATGTAAGCGGTAGATGCCGGTGGTGCTGATGGTTGTGGATGACTAACTTGGATGGCGCTGGTTACTGGCGTAGGACTGGTGTGAGTGTGACTCATATGGGTGGTAGTAACTGTTGTCTCCAAAGGTAGCTGCAACCTGCAAAAAGAAAGTCAGGATTGAAAGATATTCTTAACTTACATAAGCTAAAGTTTGTTTTTGTCTTTGAATGCACTTTTTTTTTTATATAGTAGTTTTTAAAACAATACCAATATCATCTATTAAATGACAGCTAAGTTGATACAATGTGACCCTATCATTTGGACATAATCTTTGATCATTGTCTTGGCACTGTCTTTCATCATGAATTCTTCTGCTGAGTTCATTAGTCATCATGCCTCCAAGTTAGGCTGCTTATCTTCAGATTAGGAGGTTGTAGGTTTGAGCCTTTGAAGAGGTCTTCAGATGGGGGTTAATATTGAGATCCCTCATCAAAATAAATGAAAGTTTTTTAAAGATCCCTCACTATACAGGGACCATAAATACCAAGTTGAAGCCTTTTCATTAGCATTGGGTGACATTTCCATATGAGCCAAAGATTATTGAGTGGGGCATAAAGCAATGGTAGGTTTCTGTTTAGTTATTATAGTCTGGTCAAGTGTTTCCATTTGCAATTACCCCCTGGTCAAGCTGAAGAATAGACAGATATACAGTTGAGTGGTTACTAGAAATTCTCTAGTTCTGATATTGGTGGCAGGGAGGGATGATAGAATTAATCTTCTTTCATTACCTCCTCTCTTCCTCCTCTAGAATGACCTTTAAAGCCTCAATCTCTGTTTTGAGGGGAAGATTCACATCTCGAGAGATATTGGCTTCTCTCATCTTGACAAACAACAGCTCTTGTACATCTCTCAGCTTCTTATCCATCATCTGCAGTTGCTCTGAACATCTAGATTTCTCTTGTTTTAACATTTCTTCAAGTGTTAATTTCTGGTGTTGCAAATTATGAATCTAAAATGATATAAAGAAACAAATTTCTTAAAAGTTTTTTTTCAATAAAGGGCACTACCGGTATGTAATTATCTAAACAGAACTTTACACAAGATGAAATAAATGATAATTTCATGATACAAAGTAATCATAAAATCTTAGTATAGAAATATTCCATTTGATACCAGTGCATGAAATAACAAGGACTCCAATGCGATAAACTTAATCTTTGACATAAAGCAAAATAAATACAGGAAAATATTTAATAAATGAAAATGATTTAATTATAACGTAAAAACTACAAGTGACACAAAAGTTATGTCTCATATCATATTAGTGCCATAACATTACTGTTGACAAATGATACATGTAACAATTCTAAGACAGATAGGAAAACTACAGTGAAACTGGTATATATTAATCTCCTTAGGTGCACAAGAAAATCTTTATGGGTCTTTAGAAGTCTTTATGGGGAGGTGGTCCTTATATATAGGTTCATTTGTACACAACTGGTAATTTTGGGTACAGCAAAAAACAGGTCCTTGTGACCAGGGCCCAGTTGTTCATCTACTGGTCAAATTTTAACCATCGGATAAAGACCCGAGTAAGTATCTGGGGCTAAACAATTGAATTGTTGGGGCTACTTTGAACCTTTGGTGAGACTGTCTATCAAATCTGAGGAATTTTTCCAAGCTCTTAGGCTTTGTATTTATATTTATACAATGCTCATTTATATCTATACGTAGGTTAAATTTAACCAACTGTTGAACAACTGGGCCCAAGTTGGCCACAAAAGCAGGTTTTATTTTATGTTTTTCTAGGAATTTGTGCAACTTTTCGTTTCACAATAATATGAGGAGACAAGAGGTAGCAAAAAAGCTCATGAAATATCATTAATTGTACCTCTTCTATATGAATGTCTGGGAATTATTGCTGCAAAGGTAGGAGAAATACATGTATATACCTATTTACAATACAAAAAACGATAAAAAGTGCAATATATATGAAATGTTCTTACCTGTCCTTCAAGGGAGGTAATCTTGGCTCTAAGTTCTCCTATACTACCAAGGAGCTGGGATTTTTCGGTGTTTATTCTCTCTATAGACTTTGCATCATTGTCCATTTGAGCTTTAAGTGAAGTGATCTGGAATAAATCATTCAGTACATTTCATATTAGCATGAATCAAACTCGTGTACAATCCATTATCTACATTCAGTAGATTTCATATTAGCATGAACTAAACTCGTGTTATCCATTATTTATATTTGCATCATGGATAAAAACAAACTGCAAATCAACTGCAATTTTCTCATGCTTAAAACATTTCAAGCCCTTTTTGAAAACTACAATTAGATGTGTCAATGCAACAAAAATGCCTCCATTGCAAGAAAGTATTGGAACTGATTTCTTTGGAATTTTCTAATTCCATCGGGTATACTCAGCCAAGTTATCTGACCCTACAGAGCTAGGAATTAACCATTTTTCCTAGGTGGTCCAATGGAAATCTACTTGCCCAACCAAAATCTACTAGTCAACATTAAAAAAAAAAAAACTTCAAAGACTTTTTCTATTTGATATACAGTTTGAATGACAGGATACTTTCAGTTTGTGATAAAGATGGATTAGATCATTTTGGTATTTTTGAATAGGCATAATTTAGGTATGTTGATAGCCTTTCTTCTCTTTTCTGAATTTATACTGGACAGCACTTACAGTTCATACCAGAAATATACTAGAATATTTACTGGCAATGGGCAAGTGGACCATTGCTAATATCAAGCCCAATCCCCATCATCAAATACAAACATGACCTGCTTGTTCTTATGGAAAGTCTAAATACCCCAAAGATAATTCAAAATGTCCATGTATGTCAGATAAAATGTAAGGAAACTGAATCACACACAAAAAGGTAGAATAAGTTGGGTAACACTATACATGGATAAAAACATATATACTTAGTTACCACAACTGACTTACATTTCTTGTGTATGTAGCTTCTGATTCTATTTGATATTTTCTTAGCTCCTCCTCCCCAGCTTCTCGCACTTGTCTAATTAATTCAGGAATGGAAGAGTCTGATTTGCTAAGATCTCGAATTCTGCTCTCCAAACTTAGAATTGTGGCAGTGGAGTTCTCAAATCGATCCCGTAAATCATTGACCTGCTGTAAATGCACCTGTTCGTTGAATTCAAACTTTTTGGTGATCTGGTAGGCCTTCTCTTCTGCTTCTTGTCGCATCAACTGTTCTTTTTCACACCTGATAGAAAGTGGGATATACATAGACATGATTATCAAATACAACTTACTGATGCTTCTACACTGATAGAGAATAAAGCATATATAGAAATAATCGCCAAATAGATATGGATCCTTCCAAATTTATATTATGATCAATTCCCCCCCCCCCAAACAAAAAATATTCTTACACATTAAACATGAGTACAGAAATTCGGTCATAGTGACAGGTCTTATTCCATAAGTGGTAAGATAAGTTAACAGTGTAGATGAACCCTCGCACCTTGAATTTATTCAAACTATTTTATCCTGGTGAAAAAAAAAGTAATGGCAAAATTAAATTCTGTTTGTCTGATTGTTTTTTAATGCCATGTTCAACAATTTTCAGTTGTATAATGATATCAAGCTGTCAGAAGTAGAAGAGAAATCTGTTACCGTGTAGCTAGGTAAAGATTGCTGACAACTGTCACACAAACTGTCAAACTCTGGCACACAGTCTTAGAGAACTAAACACTAGAGATTTAAAGAGTTAAGTTCTTGCCCTTTGGCTACAGAGGCCAGAGTGGCAGGAATCAAAGCTGCAACGGTAATCAAATGTTCAACCGTTATGAAATATTGTCAATTGACCTAAAGGATTGGATATCAAATTATCAAAGATGATATACAGTTTTACCTTCTTTTTAAATTTTCATTTTCTCTAGTTAGGTTATCAATATCCCTCTGTAGATGAGAATCGTCCAAGGGTTTATTGGAAAATCTGACATCATTTAATTCTGCTTCTAAGGATTGCATCCTTCGTTGACAAACGTTCATTTCATCTATTAGTTTTCTATTTTTCTCTGTCTCAATCATCAGTCTGCAAAAAGGGAAGAATGTATCACATCTAATGGTAAGATCTCTTTAATTCATGCATTTAACTGCACAATAAATGTAGATTCTTGTAAATATGGCAACAAAAAAAGTGCATGTATGTGATATATATATACCCCAGTCAATGTTAGTGTATATGACAATACATACAGTAGAAACTCAGATAGAGACTGCCTCACTATTGAGACCATCAAATATCAACCTGCTTATCATTATTCAAGGGCAGTTACGGTAGGCCTCACTCAATAGGAGATCATCTCAATAATCAGACTGAATTTTAAGCGAGTCATTAGGGTGGTCTGAAGAGCAAGGTTCTACTGTTTATGATCATGTTCATGCATAGATGGTGAAAACATTTACTGTAGATCCAGAAATTTTTGCGGAACCTTATTTT
>JACSZP010016037.1:4502-21142 GCA_016161895.1 Pinna nobilis | reverse complement strand
GAACTTTATTTTCGCGAGTGTTCTCGCATAATTGCGCGAATATAAAATTCTCGCGAATAAAACTGGATTTACAGTACATATTCCATTAAAAAAAACAACAATTATTGACTTTGTTGTTGTTGCATTTTTGTTAAACATCCAACTCAAGAATTTTTCACTTATTCAGAGATGCTGAAGGGCTATAAATTTAGCCTGAGGTTGACAACTTGTGGCCAAGAAGGGTTCTTCAATGTGCCAATACCAACTATAACATGGGATCTCAGTTTTGACCATCTCATCCAAAGGACAGATGCCAAGTCTGCAATGTGGATTCAAACCCATGACCTCACAGTCAGAAGGCGAGCACCAACCACGGAGGCACAATGCCCCTAACTATTATCATTATAAAGGCTTCACAACAGTGTACATTACATAAGTCAGTGTATGTGATAATTAGGATAGGGTTTTTGAGGCTGCCATTGTTCAGAATTTCACTTTAAAGTAAGACAGACCAGATCCCATACCTGCTCTCCAAGTCTGCAGCTGTCTGTTGGTTTTTGCTGCACTGCATTTGGTAGGAATTTCTTTCCCTAGTACATTCTTCTAACTGTTTTCTAAAACAAACAACAACAAAAGAAATGAAGTTAATCTACACTAGATATTGTAGAAATATAGATAAATCAGCAGACAAGAATTAGTTTTATTCATGGACAGCAGATTATACAATAACGTCAATAAGACTTCTGGGTGTTATCCTTTGCCTTAAGGAATACAGTTACTGATAAACCAATCTCTAATTTGACATAATACTAATATACAAATGTACATGAAG
This sequence comes from Pinna nobilis, assembly GCA_016161895.1. Taxonomy (NCBI): domain Eukaryota; kingdom Metazoa; phylum Mollusca; class Bivalvia; order Pterioida; family Pinnidae; genus Pinna; species Pinna nobilis. The sequence goes on along the minus strand of JACSZP010016037.1, from coordinate 20,331 downwards.
GACCAACAATTATTGCATACTGTTATTTTGTATAACATTGATCATGTAGAAATGGGTCATTTTAACAATCACTGAAGTGAACAACTTCAATCTATGACCTACTGGTATACTGTCAAATATACACTTGCCAGACAGTGATCAAAGTTTACAGACCCATATCACATGGTCAGATGGTCCTTTTGTAAAGGTGATGCAAAACATCAACAGTTACTGGTCACTATTGGTAAGTACTTACTGAATTATAATGAAGTAATACTTATTTTCACAGACAATGGGACATTGGACAACAACTGAACAGATTTTCTACTCAGAGACAGGCCTTGTGGAAAGGAATTTGTTTGCCATACATCAAAGCACTACTTTACTATGTAAATTCAAGAGCTATGGGACATGCAAAATGTTTTGCCATGGAACATGGAAAGAGTGTATCATAGTTACCTGCCCCTGAATCTCTGATTCAAGAGACATACTGATGATGAGATTCCTCTAACAGGTATAAACTTCCCTACATCACTGAAGGTAACACTCGAAATGGCCATAATTATCAATAAAACTTTATACCGGTACCTATGTTTGCTGTAGTTATACAAAACGTTTGATAGGAAGTGTCTTGATGATTGATAGGCCATAATAGTAATAATACTAATTGCTAAGGCCACAATTACAACTGATCAGGGCATAATACCATTTGCTTAGGGCACAATACAAATTGTTCAGTCCATAATACCAATTGCTCCAGGCACAATACCAATTACTCAGGCCATAATACCAATTGCATAGCTCAGGTCATAATCACAATTGCACAGACCATATTTTCAACTGGTTGCACAGTATCCATCAACCACATGTCTGTAATATAACAGTTGCAATATCATATTCACTTCCTTTACCTTGCATTCTCAAGTTCCTTTTCATACAGATTCTTAAGATTGACAACTTCATCCTCCAGTATTTTGGTGGACTTTATAAGTGAGGTGGAGTCTAAATGATGGCTCTGCTCTCTTAGCTGTCTCACTTTCTGTACATACATAGCAAGTCTGTCATTGATTCTCTGTAGCTCCTCCTTCTCCTGGGAGCGAGACAGTGTTGTGGTGTGCATTGTGTAGATTTCACCTGCTTTATAACTCATGGTGACTGGTTCTTGCTTCCTGGCTAGTAAGCGTATAGAATCTCCACTAAAGCTCCTGGGACTGTATCTGCTGGAATAGGCAGAATCAACTCGGGCATACGGATTCTCCACGATTGCAGTAACAATGGGCTTATTAAGAACTGCAGTTACATTTGTACACCTTTTCTGGGGCTGCTTGTGTGGCTCTGGACTAGACGAAACAAAGTAGACTTGTTTATCAAAGGCTTTACGGGACCTAGGTAGTTTATCCTTCAGGAAATGTCTTGAGGTTATAAAACAATGCCCTTCACTTCTGTCACTGTCTGGACTGTCTGTCTTGTTGACTTGTCTGTCTTCTGATTGGTCAGCACCTGTTATATCATTTGAAAAAAAGACTGTTAATACCACATGCAAAATTGTCGAGTTATGATATAATGTATTCTTAGATCCTCTATCTTAATTCAGAAGTAAAATTTTCACTTCTAATGTTAAACTGTCTTATTATGTGTTAAAATATCACAGCATTGATTTTAAATGAGTCTAGGATCAAGGCCACAAGGCCATTGGTAACAGAGTTGTTTCAAAGGAAGACAATGATAAGGTCAAGGTGACAAAGTAAATTATGTGTCACTTTAAAGGTCTACTAATAGTCACACATACATTCTTTTGCAAATTTGATATGTAAAAACCTGTGCAATGTACTTCTCAAACTGTATATTCCTTTGCAATTTAGATATCAAAGAAATTAAGTGCCAAATATTTCAGGTTTTTGTTTATATGGTCAATGTAAAATTCACAAGGCTACTGACCATCTCCTCATTTCAAATATCCAAATTAATTTTCTTTACTAAATGTAAAATATCTACTTTTGATTTTAAAAGTTTAGGCAGTGAAGTTTTTGAAGTTTTTTCAAAAGGTACAAACACAATTATGTTTTTTACAAGATAAAGAGTACATGCCTGCACTTTAATTTTAGAAAGCTGATATATTCTGTGAAGTTTTTTTTTATTAGATATAGTGTGCACTTTTGTTTTAAAAAGTTGTAGCCTACAAGCTTTGTACTTTCATATTTCTACTTATTTTCAATGTAGGATCAAAAGATCACATTATAATTAAAGTATAGCTGCTTTTGAAGGCATCCATACCAGTTTCCAGCACTAATTTTTTTTCTTTTTCAAACATATGTAATCTTTATTTATTGGACCAAAAATATTAGTATAAGTACCGGTATCTGTTCATTGATATAAAAATGAATAGTCAGTAGTTCTCTGGATGTAATGTTATTTGAAAGATCTTCTGATATATACATGTACATGTAAAGAATATCCTCACAAAACGTAGACACTATATCATTTCTGGATAAACAGTTATGGGCTAAATCTAGGCTTCTCATAACTTGTTAAAACAAGGATACAAAACCTTTTGGATTTCAGGAAATCTTGCATAACCATTGTCAGTCAAATGCACATACTATTCCTTCCCATATCTATGCGATGTATCTTACATATAGTAGCTGTCAGTATCATGTTAAGTAAAAATTATCATTCCAATATCCACAGAACATACCTTGCTGTGGTGATAGTTCTTCAACGGTGGTTCCAGTGACCACGTTTTCCCCTGTGCCTGGTTGTTCTTGTGGAGGTTCAGTTGGAACCTCCGCCTCTCGCCCCTCTGGTGTAGAGGGTCGTAGGTGATTTGGGTTGTCGTCCTCTAGTCTTTGTACTTGTGGCCCCTTTGTTCTCAGATTCCCGTCACTGAATCTGGATAAATAGAAAAATAAATTCATCAATAGTAGGATAAATACATGTTTGCTCATTATTCCCCTCAAAATCACCAAAAACACCATAACTACAGTACACCTCATGTACTGTACAGTAGAAGCTATCTTGTTTGACTACATACATATATTTTGTTATGGTGTGGTCTTTCAAACCTTGAGAAAGGTTTTAGAATGGCTCCATCTTGAATTTGGTTACGGAAATGTAGTCTTTCAAGACTCTTACAAAGATTTTATGTGAAAAATCATTCGATAAATTGTCTCTCATATGTGGCTCTTCATATGATGTCTCATGTGACAAAGATCTCTATAATTAGATTAAACTCACTCAATATCCACATACAGATCTATATATAGTTTAAACTAATGATTGTTACATTGAACATCTAATGTGTAAAATGACAATAACATGCATAATATACAAGGACAATAACACTGGGTTACAAGAAACAATCTTGCATCATAAAACCTCTCTCTCCATTTATATTTGCTTATGCTTTTCAGATACTGACATCAATAACCAATTTATCTTAAATGTAAAATAATCAGGGCAAGAGTATGTTCTCAAGTTTTTTTTTTTCACCAGCAATATGCACCTACAGTGGGTCCTCGCCAATAACACCATCCAGGTGACTGGCTAAAATTGGTCTGATTAGTGAGGTGGTCTCCTAAGTGAGGTGGTCTTAAGTCAAGGTTCCACTGTACTTATTGTGGCTTATTCAATGACAATGCTTCTTCAATCTGACATTTATTTATTGACAAACTTCATCATGACTCTTCCTCTCCAACACATGATTTCTGCGCAGGACACCCTAAAACTTATGAATTGACTTAAGTCTGAGAATTCTCTCAACTCCAGGGTATACCTAATTCTGATTGGTTGAGAAGCTGGAGTTGGGAAGTTTCTCAGACTTGAGTAAATTCTTCAGTTTTATGGTGCCCAGTCCAGATACGCCGATTTTTGGTTTACAACTAAAACTGCATACTTAAAGCATATTTCTCACTATTATTTGTTGAGACTCATCAGAGGAGATGAGAAATCTTCATGTCTGAGTGTATATGGATGATTTGCCTTTACAAAACTTACTGAATAAAAGTTTTACTGAAAAGAATATCATTGACTAAATTCATTAAGTCAGATTACTGTAGTATATGGTTGAAGTTTTGTCCAAATGCTTTTGTGCCACTATCATTGTTTGCAACATTATGTGACAATGTCACTTTTAACAATATTTCAGTCATATACATGTAGTGTAATCCAGTTTTTGCTGATGAAGAAGAAACAATGCAAGGTTACTACATATTTTGGTAAGGGCCAACACATATTGCAAATATCGTAAATAGGCAAACCCTGTCAAATAATAAAAATTGACCAAGGCCTGTTGTGAAACTAAGGTGAGAAGGTTCCATTATTGTAAGACTTACTTACAAGCATGTGTAGACATGTAATCAGTGCTGATTATGTATCCCATATAAAGAAATCACAAGTACAATGAAATTAAAATCACAGAGATAAAAGAAAGAAGCGTTAATAGCTTTAAACATAGTATGTTTAATGTAACCACAATACAATGCTATCAGACAGAATATCTACAGTTGTTTTATCCTACTTAAGGAATTCATTACATGTACTTAAATACAAGTTATATTTACTCTATTCTATTTTGGGTTTTTTTTGTGTGTCATTTAATATTGCATAATGGTCAACCCACAAATGCTTCACTTAAATAGTAACATCACCAAAAATTCAGTGAAAGCTTAAAAACATTCATCAATGCTTTGTATCTGAGGCAATTGGTCAATGGAGGATTTTTAAAATTCCTATCTTAGTCACCTATATTTTTCACTTTAAATCAAGCAAGCAAACTTTCCTACAGCAAATTTGTGGATGACAAGTTTGTGGAGAGCATATACCAGTAATTGTAAATCTTATTAAGATTTAGTTAAACTGGTGGAGATTACAACAGAGGTTATACTTGCTCTCTTTTCCTAAAACATTGTCTTACATTAACTTTGCACAGCTAAAACAACAAAAGGTAATATAACCATCTTAGAGCCTGTCTTACAGGTCAATGGTTTTATATTGAGTGTTGGAGATCTGGGTTTGACTCCATGTTGTAGCAAATCCAAATCATTCAAATAAAAAGCAACCACCAAGAGCTAAGTAAGAATGTTTATAATTATTCTTCAAAGTTTCAATAGAACAAATATTTTACAAAACTCTGTTTCACTGAAAAAAAAAATTAAATTCTACAGTGATTTATTTGGATTGATCCTTGGTTTAACAAGTCAGTCACAAATCTTGGACTGCCTTCAGAAATTGACAATGAACTAAAATGTCAGAGGAAATGCAACGAGCAAACAATCTACCCTGCATAGATCCACCCACTAGAATGATCTTGAAAGACAATTAACTCTAACATGGAGAAATCAATTCTGTACATTACTCAGTCTTAATGGAATAGAAAATCTCTTTTTTTATAAATCTAGATGAAAAGCATCTAAGAACATTGCCAATACACATACAATGTAAGGTATGGTACATCTAATCCAATGTTAATATGTTTGTTATAGTTTCTCACCATGCTTTACCATATTTAAATATGTTGTTCAAAAGAAGTCTTACATGTATATCAAAACTGAAAAAAGTACTCGAACCAAAACATATTTGAAAAAGAAAAAAGCACTGTGAATCTAACTATATACCATGCTTCAAATGAAATCTAACCAAAATACGACACAAATAAGAACCAACCTTACGATTTTCCTCCGTCTGATTGTCGTTCGCTCTGGCATGTTTCAATTTCTGTTGGTTTCTAAAAACACCTTATGTTTTGCATAGCAAAGAACGGTATTGTGAAGCAGCGAAAAAGAGTGGAACAAAAAACATAATTTGATCCTGAAGAAAGGGGAAAAAAGTATGGTGTGATCCAGTCAGGTAAAAAAGCACTATAGCTGTCCTTGTTAGTTACACGTTATAACAAATTGGTATGCAGGAGCTACAACAGTACGAAATGTCATTATAAACATTCACAAAGAGTACAGATAAACAGATGACAAAAATTCTGGTTTTTAAATCCACGCATTAATTCCTTGTTAAAAAGAACTGTAACTCTTGATGTCACACTTCATTTGACCTGAATAATCCACTGACATGTGAACTGGTTTGTGTGACTGACAGGTACTCCTTCTACATGTATGTGAAGTCACCATCATACAAAATACAATTTAGCAAAGATCATTTGCCTGAATATCCAAAACCTGAATGTGTATTTGTGTGATGATCTCTGTGATGAAACAAATGGATAATTGTTTAAAAAATTGGCTTAATTAGATGTTGTTTAGTTGCATAACAAAATCAGAATAAATTTCCCTTAGCCACTGAATAATGCACCATCCAATTATGAACTATATTTCATTTTCTTCATATTACGTTCATACAAGCTATAAATCACTTGTCAACTGATACAATTGGTACCTGAATCATTATATTTCACCTTCAATGCAACTTTGACTTTGACAAATCCATTTTAAAAATAAAGACAGTTGATTAGATATATAATCCATTATATTCCAATAGAAAAACTTTTAAATAGTATAACAAAATTATACCACCATTAAAACCATGCACTGATTTTTACATAGAAAATTGTACAAAAACATTTTCTTTTTAAGACTGTCACATGTAATATTGCAGTTGTCGATGATGGATTTTTAGTGTCTTGTTCCTTAACTAGGTTGATAATTACAGCTCCATGTAATTTCGTTGCTGATGTATAACAGGTGTAATCACCTATCTCCCAATGTTTGTTAATGAAGCATTCAACAAAGACTTTGACAATCACTGATGTCTTAGCACTGAATCAATATTGTCAATTGAGCTATGCTTCCATCACATATCCTCGACATTAGACGTCTGACATGATAGACTCAAAATTAAAATAAACCTTGATTACATGGTCAATGATCACAATAAAATTAACAAGTCTAGCCTTTTCTGTGTTCTTTTCCTTTCATGTTTCATTTAACTTAGGTACAGTGGGATGGTGTAAGGTTTGCTGTATGATCTAATATTTAAATCAAAATAATGCTAAGCAGAGCATTTCTAGTAAAATGTTATGGATTCAGAATGGTACTTGTTTGTGAATGAGATATTCCATTGTTCTTCTATGTAACAGAAAACCGACGTGTTGATTTGAATACATTTATGTAAATAGGTTTTTGCACATTCAAGCTAACAAGATCAGCATCAACCTTTTTGACATTAGAACATGATTACAAACACTCAAATGTATAGCACTCAATTCACGCAATGATTGCTAACTAGTTTTTATTCAGATCTGATGTGAAAATCAAGTTCTTTAACCTGTTTACACGACTTGATTATTCAGTATATATTCAAAACGACACCAAATTCCAAAGAATCGTTAAATAACTTCCTGAAAACTGGATGTGTTTCCTCAATTATGTTGTTGGTATTTCTTTTGAGTGTGGATAATCAGCAATTAATTCTTATTGATCAGGGAAACCGATTCATATCAACTTTTAATGTAACTAGAATACATATAGTTGATCGAATTTCCAGAATGAACATTGTCAAAGTGGAAGTTTTTGTGTCGTTAATTCAAATCACTTCCTTGCAATTAACACCTTTTTTTTTTTTAAAAAAAGTAATTTCAACACAAGTGAGTATTTCCATTCATTTGATTCTTTCAAAGGCCATTCAGAATTACATCCATAAATGCACATCAACATCCAAATACAACGAGGTCCCAGCATTCAAATCATTTTCATTTTTCTCTTCCATGCTTACAGAGTTTGTACATGACACAAAAGTATATAGACAACAAATGAAGTTTGTTTGAACTGGTTGCCATGTATCAGTTGTGTGAGTGGTGTGTGTGCTGTAGGATGCCTGCGGGTAACCAGGTACAGAGGGAGACACCCTTACCACAGTACACAATATTGATGCCAAACTTACAAGACAATAGGTATAAACATACTTATTGATGTTAATGTAAATATAATGGAGCATTTTATACCCACTCCTGAAGCAGTTTTAAGAAAACTTAAGTTTCAAAGGCTACCTAGGGATTCTCACCTGACATGAAGTTCAGGTGAATTAAGGTATTTACACAGGCACATCTACCTCGAACTTCAGCCCAACATGTCACTATTACAATCATGCAGTGATTTTTTAATCTTTAAATAAAATGAATTTCTTTGCCTGAATAAAATCTTAATTACATGTACTACACAACTGGTTACTTAAAATAACATTAATATATTTCTGTGGTCACAACCCTTCTTTGCCTCAGCGTGTGAGTTTTAACTATTGATTGTCATAAACTCATGAGAAAACCATACAGTAAAGACCAGTAGCCTGATACTTAAGTCTCTCATATATACATATATCCAATAACTTTTGCATTAACTTGTTTGCTTAACCCTTATGGTATTTCTGGCCATATTGAAATTAAATGCTAGGTATCTTACCACCGAACATGGAAAGGCTTTATATATATATTGTATAACTGACAAAAGTCTAAGACTCCATATCTGAGTAGCTGAGACTCAATGAGGATTATATACTGAAAGCAATTTAATTTCAATTATCAATAATGCTAAATGCAAATATTTTCATACATATTATTGTACCAAAGTTAGGAATCTGAAATGGGATAACCAATGGTAAAAACATAAATGAAAAATTTCAATTAATTATACATGCATTGGAAAATTAGGAAAATACAAAATTTGATTTCAGCAAAATATCATTACTGCATTTTGAAACATTTTATTTACCTATAATTCAAAATGGTAATGCAATTGTATATCTTAGATTACAGTGACCTATAGGGTACTGACTCAGTTACATGTACTTTAGTCTAATTCCATGTGAATGAGATACTGAGAAGACCATTCCTAGAAAATAATAAACTCTTCATTTCATCAATGATTTAGGCAAATTAAAATGTGTCTATAGGAATAAATGAGTTAAAGACCTCCTAAGGGACACAAGAAAACTGGTCTTTTGTAGAGAGGTGGTCTTTATATAGAGGTTAATTGATTTGTACACAAATGGTACTACATGTATCAGAGTCTTCTTGACCATGTGGTCTTTAAGTACAGGTGTTCACTAAAGCAGGTTTTACTGTACTCCTTTGGAATAATTTTTGCATCTAGATATGGTCTAATGCATGGAGAGGTTCATTTGAATGCACAAACAGCTGTATTTAATAGCATTTTACTGAACAAGATTTTTTTAATGCCTATAGCTGCTGAACTATATCTGTTACTGATCTACATGTATTCGTATGAGAGCCTGTGCCTTAAATGTTCAAATTTGTCCATTTTATATGTCAGATCCATTTATATGCAGATAACTATGAGTGTTCTCCTAGGGCCCTCAAAGCACTTTGGTACCATTGTGCTATTTCAATTAAATTATCATAGTATCTGCATTATAACCTTACTCTATTTTTCTTTCTCAGCACCCTATATCATTTACATACAGTAACTAGCAATAATTGGCCAAGTTAGAGTTATTCTCGAGTTAATTTACATATAGATATTATTCATAATGCATCTCTATGGACAACTGTCCTACAATTACTGTAGTTTGGCACAATTTACATATAAATTCTCTCTACTTTAGGTTTAATACGACTCTGATACCCCCTCACTATGCAAAGTTTCAGAGTAGAATACTACCTGCTTGTAAATTTCAAGTGTCTAATAACTACATGTATAACTTAGGCTACTTTCAGGATACAATTTACATTGAGCAGCAGAGATGTATGTATATCTTACAGCAGAGGTGTATATATATCTTTTACATGTTGGTGCCATGACCTTAGTAGTTAGCATGTTTGACTTCTGATATTGATATATCTGGGGTTCGAGCCAAAACCATGTCGTGGTTGACTGTCCCTGCGTTTCAGATGAGACAGTAAAAACTGAGGTCCTGTATCAAAGTAGGAGTTGGCATGTTATAGACTTACCCTCCCTGCTCTATGGCCGTAAGTTCCAAGCATAGGCAATGTTTGTTGCTCTTCACAGGCACACAGTGACGTACGTATCCATGTAAGTGAAAGTTTCTTGAGTGGGATGTTAAATAACAATACAAACAACCAACCTTTTACATTGAACCATACATGTCTCAAACCCTAGATAACTGTCATAGATATTTGTAGTCCAGTTTTCAATGTTAGAATCACATTTGAAAATCTGCTCTAGCTTATGTTTTACCACTTTTCAGGAATTACCAGCTTAAGAACAAACACTATTAAATGTACCCAGTATCTCTGACCTTGAAATTCACATCTGAAGAAACTATAATCTGAAATCTCTATGACAGAAAATAATTTCAAGTGAAAGTTTACAATATCACATAGAATAGACCTTGAGGTTTGCTTAATTTCAATGTCATCTTATTTCACAAGTAAAATTTTGTTTAAAATTCATCTGCTTGTGATAACATATAAGGAATTTACTCAATCATTTTATAAGGATATAATACTAAAAATGCATTAGGGCATTTATTTGAACTCAAATTTTGGCCTATGCTTGAGCAGTCAGAGATTTTTAACATACTACACCTAGTGACTTACTGTGAGAGGGAATGGTCTGGAGACTCAAAAGGTATCAGTGTGTGTTTGTTATAGTTGTTCATGCATATATTCCGAGTTGGGTGCCAAGAAAGATAACTCGATCTTCCTCTCAGAAAACATTACCCACTTCTCTGATTATTCATATACATATCTAATACATGTAAATGTATATAGAATATAGATGTATTTATTATGATGAAAATGTTTCTGTTGTCGACTGTTGTCTATGTAATATTTCTAACTCAATAATGAGACCACAGTAAATTGAAACTGATTACTGTATTACCGTGTTGAAGATAGGTATAAGCATGAAACTTAAGTTCCATACTTAAAATGTAAACATGTATTAAGAGAGATAACTCTAATAAATTTTTGGTTAAAACGTGTTTTATGCAGCACAACAAAGTTCTGCTCTCTCAAGTTTTATTAGAAGATAATTTGACAAAATATATCCTCAAAGTTATTTTTCATGACCAGTTGCTGCACACATACATGTACATACAAGGACATCATAAATAGCTATTAAATTTTATGACTTGCTTCCCCATACACATTTACTTCAAAAGTTTGTCACGTTTTATTTATTTAGACCGATAAGGTAAGGCTTTTACCTCTGTCTTATAATTTCTTTTTTGAAAATCAATATATTACAATCATGAGATTTGTTTTAGAGATAAGACTATGTGAGGTGTGGGTGTTAAAGTGTTTGTATCACTCAAGTCATCAATTCACTAGAGATCCATTATGAAAACATGTTGCTTTAATTGTCATTTAAATTGTTCAACTCAAGAACCTGTCTCTCATATGGAGATGTCACAATTGCCGAGGAAGTGCAACACATGTGGCCTACATGTATGCTCGGCACTTATGGCCACGAAGCAGGGAAAGGTTCTGTGCTCCCACTTATTGTGACATGGGACCTGGGATTTTACTGTCTCATTTGAAGGACTAAGGCACCAGCAGAGTCTGCGATTTGGATTCAAACCCATGACCTTACGATCAGAAGGCAAACATGTTAACCACTGTGCTATGACATCCCCATGGAAACAAAGACAGTCGATAAAAATATGGCACAGAAAACATATTCTATGATCTACATATTCTATCACACATCTAACTGCAAGTTTACCAACTACTCTAAAAGCTGTACTTAAAGTCTAAAACCATAACATGTAACTGTCACTTTACCTGCACAACAAACTGATCCTGAACCACATATTTGCTAAGTCCCCCGACCCATAAATAGGGAGACCCTATATTTTTACATAAATTTTGATACTTCTCATGATAAAAGTCATATCTCCCCACGAAAATTCAAATTTTTCTGTTAATTCTTAGTAAAATTTAGAGTCTCACCAATTAGATTGAAAAATCATTGAAATTTTTCATGGTTGGCATGTCTGCAACCAATGCATTTTAACTACAGCACATCCATTAGACTTCACCTACGGTATATGGAGACATAAAAAAATGCCGGGCTACAAGTTTGGCCTATGCTTGATATTTATAGGCATTTGGCAGTCAGGGTTCTTTAACATGCCAGCATCTACTGTGACACTGGACCTATTTATTTTTACTGCCTAATCCAAAAGACAAGAAAATCCAACCACCTTTACCAAGTGGACTCGAGCCCATGACCCCCTGATTTGAAGGTAGACATTCTACCAAGGAGCCTCAACAGCTCTCAGATTCTTCACTTGGATAAAGTCAATTAGACTGGGGAAAAATTGCTGACCTCTGCATAAGTTTATGATTTTTGTATGTTTGTTTTTGCTTTACGCCACACTCGACAATATTTAAGTCATATGGTGGCGGCTAGTTTTTATTAGTGGAGGAGAGAGTCTGGTTAGAAATGCACCAGCTGGGAAGAGACCATCGGCCACAAGTACACTGGCAAACTTTCTCACATAATCACCGAGGTTCCATCGGTGCTCGAACCCGCACTCACAAGAGGTAAGCGACTGAGTGGTTTTAAAGCACGATGCTATGACCATTTGGCAAGGGAGGTCCTGCTTAAGATGATGAGGCTTCCTAGATAAAATATGTTGAATAACAATATGTTTATATACAAGGAAACCTTAATTCTTCAAGAATTAACGTAGAGAAAATGAATATATATGATATATATCTAAAAAAAATAATTAAAATGTTAGCCCATTATATCTCTCTTTCTTGAGAGACAATTTTTGCATCCAGTGACCCGTGAACAGACAGCAATCAAATACCTTATCAACGTAAACAAGAAAAAACTAAAACAAAAAATCCTGAAGTCACAACAAAATGGCTTGATAACTATAGAATGTGATAACTTTGTGTAAGTATTGTTGAGTGTTATGACACTAAATAGATAATACACTAATCTGTATAATGGTATCTATTGTGCTCTGCCAGATTTTTGGCAATAGACAAACAATCAATAATCCGTGACTGAGGAAATGATTTAAACCTTTCACTATACACCTCTTTACTTACCTTTTAGACATATCTGTTTACTCACAGACAATTGAGACTAGGTGAAGCATGAGCTGAGAGTTTTACAGGCACTATAATTCCCCTTTCCTTGTTAATTTGCCGTCAGTGGAAATATTCCCTAACCTTGTATTCACCTGGATAGTAACGGCAGATACTTAGTAAACAAACGCCTGGCAGACTCGTATCTATATCGCCAAGTGGTCTCGCGTAGTATTCATAGTTTTGTCACAATCAAGTTCAGGTATTTAAATTAGGAATTATAATATTACAATAGAATGTCTCTTTGATTAACAGTTTGGATGATAGTTCTATATAGGGACTGATTGTTAATTTCAAAGCAACATGCATGAATGCATGGCATGAAGGAAAATACCTCACATAATTAGCATAGAGAATTTTTTAAAACAACTTTAGATCTGATGAGTTGATATTACTCGACAGATCGTAAACAAGGAACTTGAGAATGCATAAGTGATACATCTCATCTTTTATCAAATCTTCAATTTTCTTCACACAATATATGTGAGAAGATAATTTAATACAAGGTTTTCAATATCAAAATTGCCTATTAAAAGCAATTACAATATAAGAGTAAACAGGAACCATATATTTACATTCAAATAGAGAGTCATTTTAAGAGTCAATAGTAAAAAGTTATTCTATTACCTGGAGGATTATATAACAGGATTATTTCTTATGCACAAGTACCTGTGGCTTTGGATATAATCATTTTTTATCTTAGTCTTACTAACAAGATCTTGTTTTGTTATATACTTTCTAAGTGTTATAGATCTAGACTCCGTATCTGATCACCAACAGTGGTATTTTTTCTCCTCCCCAGCAATCTAGGGATCTAAAAAGTTACAAGTACAATGTAGTACTGCATACTAAACAGCATCTCTGTGACAGTTTAAATGAATTTGCACAAAAGAATCCGAAAGAATCCATCAGAAATACAGACCATGTCCCAAGTTTCATCTCATGGTATACATATACATACATGTATATACTGTAGGTTTCAACAACCCGTTTTATATCTGTTGATGGGTATATTTACATGTATATACACTGTAGGTTTCAACAACTGTCCCATATTTGTTGATGGGTATTTACATGTATACACTGTATGTTTCAACAACCCCTTTTATATTTGTTGATGGGTATTTATTTCAAGTTATCATTGCATCCTTAATCAAAATTATCATACTTTAGGACAACTATTCTTGACAATAGCCACTGAAGGTCCATTGGTTCAGAGTGACAAGTTTTACATTAATATCCGGGGCCTCCGTGGCCGAGAGGTTAGCGTGTTCGACTGCGAATCGGAAGACTCGGGTTCGAGCCGCGTAAGCGCCACTCCGCGGTTGGCCGTCCCTGTCCTTCAGATGAGACAGTAAAAACCGAGGTCCTGTGTCACAGTAGGTGTTGGCACGTTAAAGAACCCACCCTGCTCTACGGCCAGCAGTGCCGAGCATAGGCAAAATTTGTAGCTCTTCACCAGCACACGGTGACGTCTCCATATGAGTGAAATATTCTTGAGTGGGACATTAAACAACAGCAAAACAAAAAACAAAACATTAATATCCCACTCCCTTTAATGGTTCCCCCAGGTTTCAAGGACATTTTGCCAAAAGAAGATCATAATAACCTCCACTCTCTGTCCTTCCTCTCGATCTTCACTCTCGTTCATGAATGTTTTTGTGCCTGTTTATCATAATGTGTACTCTGCTGTATATTATTTATGTATTTATATATGTATTAAGTATGCTGCTGAGTCAACAGACTAATAAGTTAATACAAATAAACAAATAAACCAATAAACCCTGCACCTCACCCTACATAAATGATACTTCTCAAGTTTGTAAATTTCCATAAACCTGACAATATTCAGTCTGAAGTAGAATTAAGAGCTACAAACACATGCTACCTTTTTTGGTGAGTTTTATTGAGATTTGTTGACATTCACCACTAATCAGAAATAAAGATTAAACTTTACAAAATTCGAATTCTATAGATAATCAATGCTTAATGACTATTTACCCTCATAAATCTACAATTACTCATTAAACAGGTTGTCTGCTATCATGTTTTCAGCCACACTCTTTTCTTTGGGTTTTCTATCAAAGCCTGCCAAAACTACTGAAAATTTTATCATCAGGGCATAATGTACAGGTTGAGATTTTTGGTCAATGGCAATGAGGAACAATGTAAGTAATACCATATAAAGTGGAGTCATGTTCATCCAAATGCCTTGGTTCCCAAGCAAATTGTCCAAATAAATGAAACATCCATCCAGATTACTGGAACAACACCCCTATAATGACCAATACAAATTAAAAATTGTTTCCAGGTAGTTTTGTCTGGAAAGTGAAGCATACGGATTTGGTGTCCAGATTAATAATGCTTGGACCAATGCAATGAAATAATAAGATCTGTCTTCATGGGAGAATATAAGTTTATCAAATAGCCCAAATCTGTCTTGAGAGACCATCTTTCTTGTAAGACCACTTTTCTAGTATCCCAAAACAGGTTCCACTGTACAAATAAGTGTGTAACGTGGAACCCACTTATGCTGAACCCAGATATATTTACATCCCAATAATTTGAAATGGTTTTTATTTCACGGTTAAGTTGCTTTCTTACTGTTTCAATCCAATTACATGTACATGTATTTGAAATCTCATTTATTTGATAGCTAAAGTAGTTCTTTCCCCTTTGGTTTCAATATATCCAGGGTCTAATGTAATTTGTGGTAGGTTGTTGTTGTTGCGTTGTTGTTTAACGTTCCACTCAAGAATATTTCACTCATATGGAGACCTCACCGTGTGCTGGTGAAAGGCAACAAATTTTGCCTGTGCT